>CAUYRH010024951.1:0-20185 GCA_963574655.1 Perodicticus potto | reverse complement strand
CCAGAGTCTGATGGAAAGTACTTGTCCAATGCTGGGTTGATTACACCAGTGATCTCTTCAAATTTAAGCTTCACATCCTCAGATTCAGGAAAACCACCACCAATATCAAGCAGGTACATGCTGAAACCAACCTCAGCTCCCATGTCAAAGACACAGTGGGCATCAGAGATTGCCTGCACGAAGGTCTCAGGATCAGTATAGCCACTTCCTATGTGGAAGCTGACACCAATGACATCAATATTTAGCTCTTTTGCCCGTTCCAAAAGAAGTCTGCTGGTTTTGAGTGTGGCACCAAATTTAACACTGAGTCCACAGACTGCTTTGGAATCATCAGTGCAATCCACAAAACCAACTTGGCCTTTGGATGTGCTCTGGCAACTTTCATCAACTGGACTTCACTGTCAAATGTCATCATCTGGACCCCATTATTGGCAGCGTACTTAATTTGAGACACTTGTTTACAAGGATTTGCATAGATAAGCCTCTCTGGAGGCACCCCAAGACTTTGCACCAATTGTATTTCAGTCTTGCTAGCACAGCCAAATCCTGCCTCAATGGCAGTGAGGGTCTTTACAATGGCTCTTCTGTCGTTACATTTGACTGTATAAAAGGGAGTGACACGAGGAAGAGCTTTCAGCCATCTTTGCTGTTTCTTCAGAACATCTCCAAGGTCTGATACATGGAAGGCTTCCTTTCATTAGAAGAGGAAACTTCATTGATTTTTAGGTCCAGAATGTCTTTGGCAGTAAAGCCTTCATCAAGCTAGTGGCAGTCAAACTCTTCATTACTAATGTTGTTCATGTTTTCTTGATGTTTCTTTGAAAAACTGAAAGAAGGAATTTAAAGAAATACTTCCAGTTTTTCACAAAGGCAATTCTCCAGGAATTCTGAATCCCACTGTGTATGTCCTCTGAGCAACAGTGGAAACACTCTTAGAGCATCCGGGCGCTGCAGGCCAGCCCCACGGAGAAGCCAGAAAGCCGCCGCCTGTGCAGAGCTGAAGCCAGAGCCAGAGCTAGAGGCACAGGAGTGCTTGGCTGCCCCGCCGCACCCATCAGCGCCTGGCTCCCACCTGCAGGAGACACCCACCCTGAGGTGGTTCCAGAGCAGCTGGCAGAGGGGTGGCCGGGGCAGTGACTTCAGGGATTGACCTCCACATTTTCAATGTCAATAGAAAATAGGTTATGGAAAAGCTGTGTGTCCTGTTCATGGAGATGAAGCTCTTTAAATCTAAATTGGAACTCCTTTTGCAACTTTTTCAGTGAATCCACATGTTTTGTTTGGGAATGCAACCAATGGTTTTTCCGCTAACAGATTTTGTGGGCCAGGATGAGTCCACTGCTAAAAAGGACAGGCAGTGGAGGCAAAAACACCTGGCGGGCCAGATAAATGTCCTCAGTGGGCTGCATGTGGCCCGCAGGCTTTAGTTTGAGGACCCCTGTGCTAAAAGATGCAAGATTGAGTATGAACTGTTTAGAGTTACTTTTTCTGTAGGGAAGAAATCAATTACGTTTCTACTAGACAAAATTTATTCACATTGCTCTGAACGGGAATCACTTGCACATAATTTAACTTCTCAGAATTGTAAAATAGGTGAAGCTCAATTAAAATGAAGTAATAAACAAAACAGTACTGCGGCAGAACCTCCCGTGACCCTTCCTGCCCTGCCCACCTCCTTCAGTTGAACTGATTGTCACAGACCCAACATGGTCCCAGGTACATGTCAGCACAGTAGGCCTCACTCCTTACTACAGAGCTTCCACTGTAGTTTGATTTTCTAATTTGATTACTGGTAATGTCTCAGAATATACTCTTATTACCAAAACTAATTGTTCAACTCAGGATATCCGCCCATGAGGCCTTATTCTGGAGTTTTGTGAAGGGCAATATGAGGTTTATAACAGGATTTAAATTTTCTGAGATCTGCGTGGCTGGTTTCTACACTTGTCTCACTCTCCCAGCCAGTACAGTTCGTTTCCACTTAAGATCCCAGGCAAATCAGGAAAAACTAGAAGGTGGAACTTGAGTTTGCCTCCGGAGAGTAGATAAAACAGCTTTTAATTTACCAACAGTTGTTGAGAAATAAATGCTCTTCCAAAGCTCAGGCAATAGAAGTTCAAGAAATCCTCAGCTGGTCAAGAGTTACCACTGAAATCCAGAGGCCCCTGGCTCCCTCGGCCTCATCCAATGATGAGGGCAAATGAACTCTGTAACAGCCATGGCAGGAATTATGGCAGTAGAAAAAAATTTTCAGAAAAGGTACAGTCTTGGGAGAAAAAAGCACCTTAGAACATAATCCAGGCAGAGTCACTATTGGCTCTGGGTTCTTGGTAAATTTATTTAAGCTCTGTGAGACTTGTGTCCTCATCTGTAGAATAGTGGTTAACCATCTTAAAAGATTTGTCAGGCTTAAATAAGATAATGTATGCAAAACCTTTATTGCAACCTCTACTTTTTAAGGCCAATAGAGATGATGTATTTTTTTTTCTGTCTAACTTAGAACAGCTCAAGGAACGAAGTAAAAGTAAATAAATGCATTCATGTACACAGTTATGATTTAATAAAAAAATTAAGGGAAAAAATAGTAAAATTTCTACCTTGAGCAGTTCCTGTGTCACGTTCAACATACCCAGAGTCTGTCTGTGAGTTATTTGTAAAAGAATTATTCTGTAAAATGACACATACATCCCTTTACCAAAGGCCTATAAGAGGACAATCTTCTCATTCTTCCACAGTTCCAAGCAAAACCAACCGTTTCAACAGCTGGCTCCGGCTTGCAATCCTCCAAATACAATATCTCCACCATGGATATACAAAGTAAATAAAGACTCAAAGGTCATTCAAAGGGCACCAAAAACCTAAGCTCACCCACATGGGACAGCTGTAAGGAGAAAGTAAATTACACGTGATGTACCAGGGATTTTGTGTAGAACCCAAAGCAACAAACTACCAGTGTGTGAGCTGAAAAGCTGTGTGGCTGTGCTCTAATGCTAACCCCAAAGAGAATGCCCAGCCTTTGAACTTGGTACGATGCTTCTGGTATGAAAGCTCAGCGAATGTTGGAAGGTCAAGCTCATGCTGTTCAAAATACAGACCGACTAGCACAAGCTAGCTTGGTTTCGCAAACTAAACAAGAAATATTTTGTGTGTCGTTTCCATACAATTTAGAGTGGATTCTTCAAGTGCTGTGTTGAGACAGATATACAGGTTGGGGCTGAGGTTCAGCTGGGAGAAGCGCAGGTCCCTGGTGTGTCTGCTTTGGGAGGAGGTACGGCATTGTGTGCTCCAGCTATTTGACGTCTCTGGTCTAGGTTGTGCCAGGAAAGAAGAGACAGTGCAAATGGGATTGACCGTGTGGTGTGCACTGGACAGAGGAAGAGGACGGTCCTAAACTGCCAGCAGAAGACGTGAAGGTAGGAGATGGGTGGGGACAAGCTAACTCAGGATCCAAGGGCTTATTTGGGAGGTGACTTGAGACAAGTGTTGTTTCACACATCTGGGTAAGAAATGAAATAGGTCAATTTTGGCAATGAATGGTGTGCCAGGTCTTGTGGAGGGGCAAGGACTCTTATTCAGTTGAGTTTTCCACAGATACATGTATATAAAGGTAGAAGAATTATTATCATGGCTTTAGCCATGAAGGTTGATCAGTTCACTTTTCAAAATCTAAAACTTTCCTAAAATAATATTCTCTAGTTCTCCAATTAGGAAATAAACATAGGCTTGAAGGAATTCATCTTTAGCCCCTCCTTACGTTTATGAGAACTTTCTCAGAAAAACTGAAGCTTAGAGAAGGGTAAAGGAACCATCTCTTCTAGCAGTTCCAAACATTGACGTGAGCCTAAGCTGGACAATAAAATTAGCAAAGTAAGTCTTATGAAAATATCTCTTTAGAGGAAAAGGCAACTTTATTTTAAAAATGTTTTTAAGGGGAGTCACACCTCTAGTTACAAAAAGAGCTGCACAAACTTTTATCAAAAACCAAAGATAACATTTGGTATGTATGACTTAGTATGGAACATTTGGGGTATACTTGAAATTCAGTCACCCGGGATGCAATGCTCCCAAGATTGCCTCCAAAGAATATAAAATTGAGAAATAACAAGGACCGTAGACCTGTTCCTCCTAAAACACAAACCAAAACTTTGTACATAAGTAGTGCACAGAAAAACAATACATTTCAAATATGCGGAGCCTCAAATCGAAAGTCACATGAAAAATCTACCCAATAAACTTGATGATCAAGAAAAGGGAATTTCGGAGATTCAGGAGCAGATTTGCAAAGAAGTTGCTTCTTAAAAGGTCAATTCTAAATTACTGTGTTCCAGTGTAAGCAATTGCATGGATTTATTTGTTTAATAATGGTTAGAGATTCTCTTGATCCTGTTAGCTGGTGGTCTCGAATGTTGCCACTCCACATTCTGGAAGCTGCTAGAAAGGCAGTGTGAACCCAACTGGAAACAAACTGAACCAGATTGCCTGAGATGACTGTACACACCATTTCCTTGGCCGGAATAGTTATTTTAGCCACTTCTTCGCAAAAAAAGAATCAAAGTAATATGCAAAACTTTTTATTTAGTGTCGATAGGCTGAATGACAGTGATGTCCAAATCTCTCATAGAATAATTCCTCCATTTAGGGTGTGCGGCAAGTTGGGGGTACGTGCTTTCACAGTTTGGGGAGAATGGGTCCATGAACAGGTGTTGGCTGGTCTCGGAGCAGGATGTGGAGCCTTCCCGGGGGGCTGAAGCCTCACCTGCGAATGAGCTCGCAGCAAGGGTTTGATTCCACCCTTGTTCCCAGAGTGAGCCGGGCTCTGGCCCTTCCTGCGTGCATCTGGTGGCCCGACAGACCTGAGTTGGAGAAACAGCCCGGTCATTTACAGTTGTGGCATCTGGGCAAGTCTCCTAACACTGCTGAGCCTTAGTTTTCTCATCTGGCAAAATAGAGGTGATGATAACTTCCTAAGCGTCTACGCAGAGGAGCAACCCGGATGAATCAGACGAGTTTTGAAGCTCAGCAGGGCTGCAAGGTACTAGGTTCTCAAAAAGCACATTTCTTTTCGATAAATCTGCAGCAAGGGGGCTTGTTTCCACAAAAATTCCAAACTGTGTTCAAAGGGATTGTATGTCTATCTTAAATTCAGTCTCATTTGAATTTTACTAAACCCTGGATTTTTCTAAAAACACAGTTCACATCATGATATTAAAGTGAATCAGAGTCTAAGCAGAAAAAGAAGATCTCCAATTCCATATTTCAGCTTCTTAAAAGTCCAGGGACTTTCGCATACAGCCTGGGGTGGGTTTCCCCAGAGGGACGTTTGGCCTTGTCTGGAGACAACCTTGAAAGTGCCTCTGACACCCAGCGGGCTGAACATCCTACCGTGGACAGGACAGCTCCGCACGGCAATTACTTGGCCCCAAATATCAATAGTGCCAAGTTTGTAAAAAGCCTGATTTAGACTAATTTATTCACATGACCAATATTTATTGAACAACTAGCATATACCAGGCATTGTGCTGGATGTCGAGATAAACAGAGAAGAGAAAATAGCTCCCGAATTGAGAGTTTGCATAGTGGGGAAGACAGACAAATAAGTAATTAAACATAGAACATGGGAAAATGCTTTGATAGGTGAGAATTAAAAAGTCACCACACTTTAAGGAAAAAAACCCCACCACATTGTCCTATAGCCATGGTAACAGATATCAAAGAAGTAGTTATTGCAAACCTTTCTGTTGATCAATGACAATTCTGTAGTCCTGGGAGCAAGTGAATTAACTGGCTGCAGTGAATATGCCTTGAAACCAGCGTATCAGTGACAGATCACATTTTGATGGTGACAAGCACACCCATACCAGGGAGCTCATGTCAAGGCAGACATCACCCCACTACTGCTTCCGTACCAAGTCAAAATACTCATCCACATCCACGTCAAACCTAAGACCCAGAGCTCAGAGAAGACATTGAAATTCATGTCAAATCTTTGAGAACAAGCAAAGTATTATATCATCAAACAGAAATAACTGCAAATCTTTTTTATATTGTTTCTCCACTGAGCCTTCCAAAAACACTTCTCCTTTAAAAAATCATGAAAATCATGAGTAACAGATAACGTGAACAAAGTTTTCTTCTAGGCTCAGTCTCTTTTTAACCCAAGATGCTTTGATTAAGACAGAACGTTCCCCACTGCTCCAGCCATTGCCTATTACCCCATTCTGATGTATAAGATGCCCTTCAGAAAATACCACACCTACCAGCAGTAGCTCTTTTGAGCTTAGTCACGGATATGTTATGTAAAAGGAAGAAGGGGGAAGGGAGACTGGCAGGCAAGGTCAGAGCCATGAGAGGGCTACAGATGGTTCTGATGGTGCATCAGGGAGGCCTGAACCTGGAAAGAAGCAGAAGGATTTAGAATCAACACTACCCCGTGATCTATTTTAGCAAGAAACGGGAATTTGGAGGCACCAAGGAAGGGCCGGCATGGGCTCCTTGGCAGAACCTCACTGGGAGGTCCACTGTGGGAGAAAGAGGTTGTTTGGAGCGAAGAGGTCAGTTTCAGATACAGTGACTGTGAGGGGTCTGCAGGACCAAGTAAGATATAAAGTAAGATTGCAACTACATAGTTAGGTACTGCTCAAAGGGAAATGTCTGGACTGAAGAAACAGATTCGGGAATTCTCCCACAGACGAGAGTAAATGAGCTGGCCCAGGAGATCGACAGGTAAGCTGCACCTTATTAACAAGCCGCGACATAGGGAGGGATGCGGCAGAATAGCAAACCGGGTCGGTAAAAGTTCTGGGCTTACAGGACGGGAGAGGGCTGAACAGGACCAGAGCACTTTTCTTTCAATCATAGCCAACGAGACTTTGCTGGTTCCCCAGTGAAAGGACGGGAGTGAGAACAAGTACTGTAATAGTAAACGACACAAGGCTGAGAGTGTCAGGGTAGTGTAATTGTGTAAGAACAAACGCTCTTACTGTAGTCCAGTTGTGTATGTTTAGTTTAATCAGTGCTGAGTGATGGGTGACTTGACGGGACGGAGGGCTGCCTCGCCTGCAGGCAAAACACTGCTCTCAGTTGTCTCTGTGAGGGTGTTTCCAGGGGAGGCCAGTGTGGGAGGAAGGCCCAGGTTCACTGTGCATGAGCCCCATCAACCAGCTGGAGCCCTGGGGGGACAGCCAGGCAGGAGGAGAGATGGCCTCTGCTCATTCTCTCCCTTGCTGGGGAGAGCGCCCTTTCTTCTCCCATCCTTGGACATTAGCCTCTGGGTTCTTTGGCTTTGGAGTCTGGGCCTTGCACAAATGGCCTTCCGTGGGCTCACAGGCCTTCTCCCTTGGACTGGGGCCTTCAGCGACAGCTTCCCTTGTTCTGAGGCTGCTGAATTTGGAGTGAGCCACACTACGCTCTTCTCTGATCCTCCTGCTTCCAGCCGGCCTACTGTGAGACTCCTCCCCCTCTGTGACCATGTGAGGCAAGCCCTTCTCAATTTCCTGTCCTCTGTCCTACTGGTTCTGGCTGTCTGGAGAGCCCTGACTAAGACACTTGGTTTGAGCATAAACGGAGCACGTGTTCTGTAAAAACGGGATCCAGTCAGCATGCTGCATTCAGGGACCCAGAAGGCCACATGAGGCCCCAAGGCCGCAGGTTCCCCACCCTACGGTGTCACAGGAGGTGGCAATGCCTTGTTCCTAGTGTGCTGTAAGCCGTGTGACCACGACAAGGAACCTCTGATTAACCATATTTGTGTGCTCTGGGCAAGGTACTCATCAGTGCTTCACTTTTCTCATCTACGAAATGGAAATATTAATACTTCCTACATCGCATAGTAGTCGTGGAGCTGAAAAGAGTTAGAACATATAAAGAACCTAAAATAATTCCTGGACTATTAAGTAGTCGATAAAGGTTAGCTATCCATACTTCTTGTTATCATTTTATTCATACTCTCAATCCGCCTACAGGCTCCCAGTATAATGACTGAAAACTGCTACCTACAGTAAGGGTGGTGATGGTGGTGAGGACAGCAATGTGAACGGCCGTCACTTGTTCTACTCCTTCCGCCAGGGACTTTGCAGCATGGATTTTCTGTTTCCTCTCCTTTAGTCAGCCACAGCAGAGTCCACACTGAATTTCACCCTCATCACTTCGCCAAATTGGTTTTCCAATGGGTTACTTGCCAGTGACCTACCTGGTACTAAACCCAAGGACATTTGCAGGCTAATCTTCCTTTATCTTCCTGCAGTCCCCCTCGAAATTGCCTCCTTCTTAAATTTCCTGGCACCACTTTCTCCCAGGTCAGGTCACCCTTTAATCTGCTTTACTGGCTCAATGTATCATTATGCATTTGTTCTACATCTACAAAGAATAAAAACGGATCATTTTCCATTTGCATGAGGAACTACCTTCTTCACACCAGGTGCTCTTTGCCCTATAAAATGAAAAAGATCAGAAAAATAATTGCGGTGCTGACAGTGAAATTATCTATTTCAAAAGGGAATGTTCCAAAATGTTCTTCTTAAGTAACACTAGCAGAGGTTCAAAATACATCAGACAAAAACTAGTAGAACTGCAAGGATAAATAGATCCACAATTACAACGGGACGTTTTGGGACCTCTTTCTCGGTAACTGGTAGAAGACCGGTCAGGGTTGGAAGGCTTCAACACCACCACAGACCACCTTAATCTAATTGACATTTGCAGAACGAGTCTCCTTACAACAGATGTACATTCTTTTCAACTACCAAGAATATTTACCAAGCTGGATCATATCCTGGGATGCAAAAAAAAGATTTAACAATCTAAAAGAATTCAAATCATTTAAAGTATGTTCCACATCAAAAATGGAATTAAGCAACAATAACAAAAATAAATAAATGGGGCTTAATGACCACACAAGAGAAAAACTCAATTTAATTTGAGTTGGAGGGAGGGGAAAAGGGAAGGGAGGAAGGAAGAAAAGAGATGGGGGGCTGCTGTGCTCCCAACTAAGGGGCACGATGTAAGGGTGTATGGCATACCTTCTGGGTGCGGGACACAACTATGACAGGGACCTTACCTAAACATGCAAACATTGTAACCTCACTGTTTACATATTAATCTGAAATTTTTTTAAATAGAATTAAATTAGAAGCCAGGGAAAGAAAGATCTTTGAAAACTCCCTTGGTATTTGGAAATTAAGCAACATGACTCTAAATAACACCTGAGTCAAAAAAGGAACCAAAAGGAAATGAGAACGTACATTTTGAACTAGAAGAAAATGAAGGTATAACTCAGTGAGACGGTGGGATGCCGCTGAAGAACTACATGGAGTTAAAGCATTTATTGCCTGTATTTAAAAAGATGACAGTCTCAAATCAATGAACATATGAAAAGCAAATTAAACTAAAAGTAATCCAAAGAAAAATAAATATCACAGCAAAAATCAGAGCAAACAGGAAAGAGAAAAACAACAGAGGAAAACAAAGCTGGTGTGACACACAGGATTCTAAAACGGCTCCCAAGATACAGCTCCCCGAATATGCTGTCCACATTTGCCTCTTCCTGAGTGCCGGACATGTGTGTACGATAGGATGTCTTTCCTGTGATTTTTTTTTTTTTTTGAGACAGTATCACTTTGTCACCCTCGGTAGAGTGCCATGGTGTCATAACTCACAGCACCCTCAAACACTTGGGCTCAAGCAATTCTCTTGCCTCAGCCTCCCAAGTAGCTGGGACTACAGGTGCCTGCCACAACCCTCAGCTGTTTTTAGAGACGAGGTGTCACTCTGGCTCAGGCTAGTCTTGAACCTGTGAGCTCAGGCAATCCACCCTCCTCGGCCTCCCAGGTGCTGGGATTACAGGTGTGAGCCATAGCGCCCAGCTCCTTCTGTGATTATTTTACACAATACAGAGAGAAGATTTTTGCAGGTGTAAATGAAAAGGGAGATTACATATGCTGGTGGGCGAGATGAGGCAGCAACTAATACAATGCTTCTTTGAGAAGATCAATAAAATCAATAAAACTCTAGTTGGAGTGGTCAGGAAAAAAGAAGGAAAATGAAAAATAAGAGTATCAGGACTGAAAGAGACAGATAACCATTACAAATTTTAGAGACATAAGAGAACTGTAAGGTAATACGTGTATTAGGAACAACATTTTGCTAAGAAATAAACAACTTTAACAAAATGTACAGATTCCTTTAAAGATACAAATGATCAAAGCTCACCCAAAAGAAATCAATAACTTCTAGACGTATAAATATTAAAGAAATTGAATTTAGAGTTAAAAAACATTCCCTCAAAAACAAACAAAAAAACTCCAAGCCTGAATTCTAACAAATATTTAAGGGAGAAATAGTACCCATTTTACACAAACAGAAAATTGATCAGCAGTACGTACTTTCTAATTCATTCTATGAGTCTAGAGTACCCTGATACCAAAACTAGAAAAAGGCATTAAAAAAAAGGAAACTACAGGACAATATCGCCCATGAATATAGATGGAAATGTCTAAACAAAGTTGCAGCAAATCAAATTTAAGAATACATTAAAATGATACATGAAGGCCACGTGATGTTTATCCCCAATGATGTTGAAACCCCAGCAATACTGACTTAAAATTTAAAAGGCAATTAATATAACTCCCTCCATCTCTTGAAAGGCAGAGTATCAAAGAATCTCATATATGTTGAAGAGGAATGTTACCTAATTTGATAAAAGTTAGGGAGGAAGAATCTGTGAAGAAGTGACTGATATCTGAGCTAAGACTTGAAAGATGAGTAGGTGTTAACTGGTATTCCTGGAATAATCTCTATTTCACTGTAATCAAGTTCATAAGATTTTTTTGGATTTTGTTTAATATTTTACAATTAATAGAACTGAGCTTAGTCTTTTGAGGGGGTATGTGTGTGCATAATGTTTATTGGGGCTTGGTACCTACATTTTTCTCAGTTTATAAAAGAATGAAGAATCTTTTCTACTTTTCACTACTTTAAATAGCATTGAATAAATCTCTTTAAAATGTATAGAATCTCTCCATGAAAACATCTGGGCCTTCTGCTATTAGGGGAGTGGCCCTTTAACAACTTGATTTATTCTTTTGTAGATGATCGCTTTATATTTTCTCTCTCCATGGTAGTAAATTTTGGTGAACTTGTATTTTCTTAGCATCATCCAGTTTATTCAAGTTTTCAAATGTATTTGCATAGGTTTAAAAACTAAGAAGCAGTTTATGATTCTGCATTACCTTTTGGTAGATTTCATATTTGCATTTTCCTCTTTTTTTCTCATTAAATTAGTCAAAATATGTCCATTTTAAACCTTTCCTCCCCAGTAAGGGCTAATACTTAGTTTTCATTGTTATGCCATTGTTTTCTGTTTTCTAGTTCTCATTCCTTTCCATTTTTTTTTAACTTAGACTGTTTAAGGTTTAATTCATTGATTTTTGCTCTTTCTGCCTATTAAATATTTAATGCTACAAATGATCCTCTGAACATCTCATTAGCTATATACATTTATATTTATGTGCATTTTATATATATGAAATACTGTGCAGAATATGTAAGAAATAATATATATTTATTATATATTATATATAATAATTATAATTATTTCTATATTATATATAATATAATAACATAATAATATTTCCTTTTTTTTTGAGACAGAGCCTCAAGCTGTCACCCTGGATAGAGTGCGCTGGCATCACAGCTCACAGCAACCTCTAATTCTTGGGCTTAAGCGAGTCTCTTGCCTCCGCCCCCCAAGTAGCTGGGACTACAGGTGCCCGCCACAATGGCCAGCCATTTTTTGGTTGCAGCCGTCATTGTTGTTTGGCAGGCCTGGGCTGGATTCGAACCCGCCAGCTCAGGTGTACGTGGCTGACGCCTTAGCCCATTGAGCTACAGGTGCCGAGCCTTCCTATACATTTTATATAATTTGATTTGGATTTCCTTTGACCCAATACTTGATTGAGAAGAACTTTTTAATTTGTTATTTACTTTTATTTTGTTTTAACTCCAGTTGGTTGGAAGTCACTTGGCTTTCTGGTTCTGTTATTAATTTCTAATTTAAATGCATATTAATCAGAGAATGTTGAACATACCATTTTTATTGTTGCTGTTATTATATGAGCATACGACAAGAAAATGTGTTTTCTGTTTTTAAGAAACATAACATTTGATAAATATCAACTAGTTAAAACAAATATATTCTGTAGTCTTTTTTTATTCAATCATAACTGTATACATTAATGCATTTATGGGGTTCCATAATTTATACAATTTGGAATGCTTACATCAAACTGGTTAACATGGCCTTCACCTCATTCACTTATCTATAGTCTTTTGCATCCTTTAAAATTTGTGTCTACCTCATTGGTCCCTTAAAATTTTCTTTGTTTTCCAGACAATTATTTTATCTTTTTCATTAAACACATAAACATAGACATTTTATGGACAGTCAACTGTTCAAATTTACTGACTACTTCAATAAGTTTTCTGTGTTCTTTCCTGAGGGTTCACTTCTCTTTCTGCTGAGGTATGCATGATCTTTAACAGTTTTCAGGGGAGAGACTGTGGGTAGTAAACTCCCTACAAGTTTGCATGTCTCAAAATGTCTTTAATGTGCTTCTAAGATCATTCAGCTTCATATTAATTTCAAGCTGACAAGCATTTTTCCTCATTCGGTTGAAAGTATTACTTTATTGGCTCCTTAATCCCCTGCTGAATGTAAGTTTTCTATCATTCAGAAGACATTTTCATTTATGTCTTTTCACTTATTCACCATCACGTCAATCTCTATATTTATAACAGCTCACTCTAAGATGTTATTTTACTGCTGATAAGAAGAATATAAATGATTATCAAGTTTATTATATCTGGGTCCTTAATAAGAGGATTGCATATATGAAGTTGGACAATTCATAAATTCATGAACTCATCCTAGAAAAAGTGTTACATATCTCAATGCTGAATATGACTATAGTCACTTTGAAAATACTCCCTTTGGGAAGCTATGCACAGATGCCAGTGCCTGGTCCACCCTTCTAAGCACTTTTTCTAGGATGAGTTCTCAAACTTAATTGTCATACCTAGTACGACGATGACAACTCCAATGGCCATTCCTGAAAAAAGTTTCCAAAATTGATTTGAAGGATGGACTAGGTGCACAGCTTCCCAAGGGGAGTACTTTGAAGGTGGCTATAGTAATATTCAGCAATGAGGTAGGTAGTACTTTACCTAGGATAGGTTCATGAACTTAATTGTCTGGCCTCAAAGGTCTGTCTTCACAAGTTTGGCTCCAGTTATGTTACTGTTACTGGCTCTGAGACAGTAAGCAGGTTGAAGAAAAGTTTACCCACAGGAAGGAAGGTCTTCCTCAAATAATTACGATTCCCAAACATCATCATTTATTTACTTTCAGGAAAATGAGGAACAGATTTATTTTTTTTTAATTTTGGTTTTTGTTATTGTAATTTTTGCCAAAATGTTCAGAAGTGCTAGGGCTTTTCTTTTGACAATATTCTTTTCATCCCATGTATGTATTTCTCTGTTTCCTAGGGAAAAAAATAGAGAAAATTATTTGAAAATATTCCCTTGAAGCAGAAACCTGTTGGGATATTTACTTCTCATCAAATATGAACAGCTTCTGACTTTATAAAAAATAAAAACCCAAAAGCAAAAAACCTTGCTAGGAAGAGAGCTACCAAAGAGACAGGAATTAATTTAATGCTGCCATTCCATGGTGCCCTGTTTCGCCAGAACAACTTTCTGCGTGGTGTAAGTTGACATACACAAAATCTTATTAGGGGAAGGCAATGGGACTTACAATTCCCTAGAGATGGAAAACAAGTAGGAGAAAAACTATAGACTCCCCAAAACTCGTTGGAATTATTTTAAATGGTGTACCTTTCCAAGATTAGTTTGTCATGTAACACAAAGTTATGAGTTTCAACTCTTATCAGGAAAAGGCATTAGTCACTTAGTTGCTTAAGATCCACAACTATTTTGCAAATCTAGGACAAAGGATCAAGCGGTTGCAAGAAACTAAGAAAAATTTCCCTGCTCATTAAGGCAGGTGAAATTGATTTGAAAGAACAAATATGGTAGCCACCTACCTGAATACAAAACATCACAATCCACGAAGAAATTAGGGGGCTGGCTGTGATCCCACTATCAACTCCTAACTCAAGGGAAGAAGTTCTACTAAAGAGTATCTAGAAAATATGTGAACACCCCACTGGTATTTACAGAGGTGGTTAAAGCCTGACCATCCATCAGTTCAGGAAAGTTTGATCTGACACTAGGTATGGTCCTAACGTTAACATGTGCACAGTCAAAACAACTCTTGAAAAAAATCTCTCAATAAGTGGACGTTCTACCCCTCCATAAGTTTAACACAATCATTGTCTCCTCTAGCACTGTGACAGACCTCAATGTTGGCAAACGTGGGTGGCTTATGTCCAGGGGTGATATATGGATAACTGATACTAAAAACAAGAGATGGGTGCCCACTGTTATTACTTTTATCCAACTCTGGTCTAGAGGTTTTAGCTAGTGTAGTAAGACTGAAAAATAGTCCAAAATAATATGGACTCCAATGGAAATTATAAAACCTCATTATTCACAAATTCTATGATTATCTACATAGACAATATAAGGGATTTATAAATGCTCATTATAGATGACAAGAAAATTTAGCAAGGTAACTACATATACAATTAAAAGCTAAAAATGAACTGTATTTCTACATATCACCAAGAAAACAAATTTTCAAAAACTTTAATATTTGCACATATGCATTTATATGTACACACACATATTTAGTATGCACATACGTACACTCTAAGGGATATGCCTAACAATATATGTAAGGGGAAAATAATAAGACTTCAATGAAAAAAAAATTTAAATCTTAAATAAATACAATAAATAAATACAGAATAAATATAGGGATGGGAAGACTCTACATTATGAAGTCATCATGTCTTCAATTAGAATATATAAGTTTAATCAAATTTCAATCAAATTCTAAGTCTGTGTGTGTAAACCTCAACAGATTGATTCTAAGTGTAAATGGAAGAGTGATAGGAAAGTCGCTCCCAAAAAAGAAGGAGAGAAGGGATCATTGTCCAAACACAGATCAAGACTTGCCATGAAATCGTCCGTAATGAATAAACAGTGTGGGTCTGGGATGGGAATAAACATTCTAGAAAATTCACAGATACGTGAAAATTTAGCTTATGTCAGAGTTCTGTCATTCAGATCGCAAGGGAGAGTGGTTTTTTGATAAATCAGCTGTGTCAATAGGTCAACTTGATGAACCCACATGAGAGTGGACTCTCTTCTCCCACCATCAATAAGAATCCATTTCAACTGAGTTAAAAACTTAAATGTTTCAGGTGGAATTTTTTTTATTTTTAGAAGAAAAAATAGAAAAATATCTATATAGTCTTGACATTTAAAAGAATTTTTTAAAGCAAGTTGTGCAAAGTGCTAATCATAAAAAAAGTAAATTCAATTATATTAAAATTTAGAACTGCTATTCATGAAAAGACATCACCATTACCAGCAAAAGACAAGCCTCAAACTGTACAAAAGATGTATTCTAATTTATGAATAGGAATTAGTATCCAGATTATATGAGAAGCTTCTAAAAACCACTTTGAAAAAAGACAAAGAACCAGTAGTAAAATGGCAGCTTAGAGAAATACGCACTATACAAAAAGAGAAGGTAATCAAAAAAGAAAAAAATCAAAAATGAACAAAGAAAAAAGAGAAGATAATGGTAATGAGACCTATGAAAAGATGTTCAACATTCTCAGTAATTTAATTAAGCAAATTAAGACCACAGCAATATAGTATTTACTCTAGACTGATAAAAATAAAATCTGATAATTGCAAGGATGTCAAAGAATGGGAATTAGCCTACTGATGGCAAGAACACTACATTTAGGAAAACAATTTAGAAATTCACATACGCATGTAACCAATGACCTAGCAATTCCACTCATAGTTAATGGTCCCTAGAGATCTCTGGTACATGTGCACTTGGAGAAATGAACAAGAGTGTCCATAGCAACACTGTTTGTAAGAACCAAAACAGACAGCAATTCAAGGGTGTATCAACAGGAAAATTATTAAGTGAATTGTGGCATCATCATGTAATGGATGGTAAGCCATGGCTAAAGTAAAGGAATTATAGTTATAATGCTGATGAATATTAAAAATATAATGTGGAGTTGCAAATAGCAATTTGTATAGAACTACATAATATGTTATCATTATGTATTTAAAAAATTTAAGTAAAACTAAACAAGATACTGTAGTACACAAATAGGTAGTACAACTTTTTAATGAGATAAAAGAACATAAAATGTGTAAATCATGATCTGTGATAGGTTCTCAATCCTCCAGTCGGTAGGAAAAGGAAGGAATACACACAGTAGATACAAAGTGTTGTTCTAGTTCAGGGGTCCTCAAACTAAGGCCTGCAGGCCACATATGGCCCGCCAAGGACATTTATCTAGCTCACTGTGTGTTTTTGCCACCAGTGCCTGTCCTGCTTAGCAGCTGACTAGTACCGGGCCATAGTGCGCATGTGTGGAATGTGCACTGCACTCTCCAACTGCCCTCCTTCTCTCTGTCTCTCAACTCTCCTCAATCTCGGGTGAGACTGAGACTCGCGATCGGATGAGTCACGAGTTTGACTGTGCAGAGCCTGCTGCTGCCTGAGGACTGAGGTAAGAACAAGTTAGGATTTATTTTTTTTTGAAGTTAGGAGGTCTATTTTTTTTTTTTTTGCAATTAGTAGGACCGTTTTTTGCGGTTAAGAGTGGCCTTTTTTTTCTGAAGTTAGGAGGTCTTTTTTTTGGCAGATAGCGGGCACCTTTTTTCTTCATTTTAAATATTGTATTTGTATTTGTTCCCTTTGTTGTTGTTGTTGTTTTGCAGTTTTTGGCCTGGGCTAGGTATGAACCCACCACCTCCGGTATATGGGGCCTGCGCCCTATGTCCTTTGAGCCACAGGTGCCGCCCCATTTTGTTTTTTACTTCAAAATAAGATATTTGCAGTGTGCATAGGAATTTGTTCATAGTTTTTTTTTTTAAACTATAGTCCAGCCCTCAAATGGTCTGAGGGACAGTGAACTGGCCCCCTTTTTAAAAAGTTTGAGGACCCCTGTTCTAGTTCTTGACCAAGTTGATAAGTTCATGGTAATCATTTTGTTTTTACAATTTATAACTTTAGGTACACATTGCGTATATTGTTTCATATGTATCATCCAATGTTATACAACACTTTATTTGCAACTCTTTAAAAAAGAGGCTTAAAAGAGAATTGTGAACAGCACATACAGATGGCCTTTTCTACTATAACGGGGAGCAGAGAACTGGGGTGACCACTGTGGGTTTTATGAGGTCAGGAGAAATTTGATGAAGAGAGTGGATATCAAAGCATGTCTGTAAACCAAGCCAATGGGAATAAGCCAGTTCAAAGGGGAACACTGGTCATTCCAGCAGTAAAATCCTTAGGTAGATTAGAGGGGAAGAGATCCAGTGAACTGGTAAAAATTGGAAAATTGACAGTATAAAAGGAGAGGAGGCAGAGGTCAAGGGGTGGAGGGAGTGGCGTGCACGTTCTCTTAGAAGTTGCTTCCATTTTCTCCACCCGGAAGTGAGACTGAAGGCCATCAGGAGGGAGAAAGGAAAGGTGGGGTGATAGAGAATTGACAGAAAAGGAGGCAGGGAAGATGTATCTTCCCAATGGGAGGATCAAATGGCTTATAAACATATTAGGATTGCTGGACACTGAAGGCTCCTGGAGAGTTGTGACACGAATGTCACCTGAGGACAGTCACCATCATCGTGTGTCTCTCTAACCAGTTTTGGCTGCTCTGGTGAAAGAACAAAACTGAGTTTATCCAAAAACGGGTTGATCCAGAGGAAGTACCAGAGAGAGAGTAAAGAGAAGTGTAAACACAAAAGAGTAATTCAAAGAGATAGGTGAGGACCTAGAGATTGACGATGGAAAGCAAGGCATTCCCAAGTTAATCAATTAGAGGTTCTGGTGGGGTATGCAAAAATTTTTTTTATTATTATTGAATCATAGCTGTGTACATTAGTGCAATCAAGGGGTACCATGTGCTGGTTTCATATACAATCTGACCTATTTTCATCAAACTGATTAACATAGACTTCAGGGCATTTTCTTAGTTATTGTATGAAGACATTTGTATTCTGCATATAGTAAGGTTCACTTGTACCCTTCTAAGATGCAATTAGTGGGGCCACGATTGCCCCAATTTGCAACAATTTACTGTGCAAATTGTTTCTTCAATAAGTAAACACTCCTTATGCCAAAATAAATTTCAGTGTAAGACTTTAAAATATATACAAACAATAAGAATACTAATCTATGTGTGTGCACACACATATGTAACAACTTGTAAAATATTAGGTTGGGGGAAGACTTTCTCAGTACACATCAAAGCACCGTCAGTATCATGTGAACACAGCACTGTAATGGGGGACATGTGACCTGAGGGCTCCTAAGTGGCTGGCAATCGCCTGGGCAGGACCGAGGGGGATGGCGTGATAGACGGTTTCTAGATAATGTACAGATAGCTGATTTCTGGAATTTCCCATGTGTCACAATGCCGATGTCATTCTTCTCCCTTCATCTCATCACGTGGACATTCGAGCATGTCGCATCATCATGAGAGGGGTGGGCACAGCACACCTGGACGTGCTGAGAGAGAGAGGCCAAATAGCACGACTTTGATATAACATGGCCGTGCGCTGTTCTCAGTCCGTTTTGTCATTGGCACTGCTGCTAACCTCTGACTATGCTTTTGCCTTGGGCACATTGCACATGAGAGAACACAGTGCATGTGGGGTTTGCAGCACCCACAGCTTCAGGCACGCGCTGGGAGACCTGCAGAGTCGACCTCACAGGTAAGCGGGGACTACTCTCTGTACGCATGAGTCTCACCACCAACTCTAGCAAGAGGCGCAGCCCGACAGAAGAGGGCTCAGAAGGCGCGGACCGGCCGTGCGCACAGAGGCGGTGCAAAGCGCCAGAAATGTTGGGAAACACGTTCGGTCTCACCAGGGACCCAAAATATAAAATGTTTAGAAGCAATGTAATAAAAAGACAATGAATTGAGTAAATACATAGATATAAGTTCAAAAATGCGCTTGGAACACCACAATAATATACCAAAATATGAGCAACTAGTTCACAAAAGAAGACATTAATAATTGAATTGACATTTATGAAAATACTCATTCTCATTGTTAATGAAGTAAAGAATGGGACAATTAGAAATGATCAGTTATTTCTAATAAGATACATGAAAACAATTAGATATTCATTCGTTTATCAAATGTGGAAAGATTTTTCTTTTTATTTTATTTATTTATTTATTTATTATCTTTATCATTAAATCATAGCTGTGTGCAATAGTGTAATCAAGGGGTACAATGTGCTGGCTTCATATACAATCTTAACTATTTTCATCAACCTGATTAACATAGCCCTCTAGAGATCTAAAAATTGACCTGCCATTTGATCCTGTAATTCCTTTACTAGGTATATACCCAGAAGACCAAAAATCACATTATAACAAAGACATCTGTACCAGAATGTTCATTGCAGCCCAATTCATAATTGCTAAGTCACGGAAGAAACCTGAGTGCCCATCGATTCACAAATGGATTAATAAATTGTGGTACATGTATACCATGGAATATTATGCAGCCTTAAAGAAAGATGGAGACTTTACCTCTTTTGTGTTTACATGGATGGAGCTGGAACATATTCTTCTTAGCAAAGTAGCTCAAGAATGGAAGAAAAAGTATCCAATGTACTCAGCCCTACTATGAAGCTAATTTATAGTTGTTGTATGAATGGTATAACCCAACTATAACACAAGAATATAGGGAAAGGGGCAAGGGTAGGGGGGGTACAGGGGAGGTTGGGGCAGAGGGAGGGTAATGGTGGGGCCACACCTATGGTGCATCTTAGAAGGGTACAGGCGAACCTTGCTAAATGCAGAATACAAGTGTCTTCATATAATAACGGAGAAATTGCCAGGAAGGCTATGTTAATCAGTTTGATGAAAATAGTTAAGATTATATATGAAACCAGCACATTGTACCCCTTGATTGCACTATTGTACACAGCTATGATTTAATGATACAAATA
>CAUYRH010024947.1:0-36557 GCA_963574655.1 Perodicticus potto | reverse complement strand
AATGGTATGTGTTTTTTAATTTATTTATATGATGAATTATATTTATAGATTTATATATAGTGAACCCACCTTGAGACCCTGGGATAAAACACACTTGGTCATGGTGTATAATTTGTTTGATGTGTTGCTGGATTCTGTTTGCTAGGATCTTGTTGAATATTTTTGCATCAATATTCAGTACTGATATTGGTCTATAGTTTTCTTTTCTTGTTGGGTCTTTTCCTGGTTTGGGGATCAAGGTGATGTTTGCTTCATAGAATGTGTTGGGTAGTATTCCTTCTTTTTCTATATTTTGGAAAAGGTTGAGTAATCTAGGTACTAGTTCCTCTTTAAAGGTTTCGTAGAATTCTGATGTGAAGCCATCTGGTCCCGGGCTCTTCTTTTTGGGATATTTTGTATACTTGATGCTATTTCATAACTTGATATAGGCCTGTTCTACAATCTCCACTTCATTCTGGCTGTTTTGCAAGGTGGCATGCTTCCAAGTATTGGTCAATTTCCTTCAGATTTTCATATTTCTGAGAATAAAATTTCTTGTAATATTCATTAAGGATTTTTTGAATTTCTGAAGATTCTCTTGTTATTTCATCTTTACCATTTCTGATTGAATAAATTAGAGATTTTACTCTTTTTTTCCTGATTAGGTTAGCCAAAGGTTTATCTATTTTATTGACCTTTTCAAAAACCCAACTTTTTGATTTATTGATCTGTTGTATAATTCTTTTGTTTTCAATTTCATTTAATTCTGCTCTGATTTTGGTTATTTCTTTTCTTTTGCTCGGTTTGGGGTTGGAATGTTCTTCCTTTTTCAAGTGCTTGAGATGTCCCATTAAGTTATTAACTTCCTCTCTTTCCGTTCTCTTGAGGAAGGCTTGCGGTGCTATAAATTTCCCTCTTAGGACTGCCTTTGCAGTATCCCAGAGGTTCTGAGAATTCATGTCTTCATTATTATTTGTTCTAAAAATTTGATAACTTCCTTCTTAATCTCTGACCCAGCTATCATTCAGCATAAGGTTATTTAGTTTCCATATTTTTGTGTGAGTATGCAGATTCTTGTTGTTACTGAGTTCCACTTTTATTCCATGATGATCTGAGAAGATGCAAGGAATAATTTCTATTCTTTTAAATTTACTGAGGTTAGATTTGTGACCTAAGATGTTTCCATTTTGGAGTATGTTCCATGGGCTGATGAGAAGAATGTGTATTCAGTTTTATTAGGATGGAATGTTCTGTAGATGACTGTTAAATCCAAATATTGAATGGTTAAGTTTAAATCTAATATATCTTTGCTTAGCTTCTTATTGGAGGAGCTATCCAACACTGTTAAAGGGGTGTTAATATCTCCAACTACTATGGACCTTAAGGAAATCAAGTTGGTCATGTCTGTTAGAGTTTCTCTTATAAACTGAGGTACATTTTGGTTGGGTGTATAAATATTAATAATTGATTTCTCATCATATTGAGTATTGCCCTTAAAAAATGAAGTGACGATCCTTATCTTTCCTTACTTTTGTTAGTTTAAAGCCTATTGTGTCTGCAAATACAATTGCAATACCTGCTTTTTTTCTGATTTCCTTTTGCCTGGAATACAGATGACCATCCCTTCTCCTTAAGTCTATATTTATTTTTTAAGGTAAGATGAGATTATTGTATGCAGCAGATATTTGGCCTGAGTTTTTGTATCCAGTCAGACAGTCTGTGCCTCTTTAGAGGACAATTTAAGCCATTCACATTAATTGAGAATATTGATAGAATTTTTGGTATTGAGGTTTTCAAAAGAGCAGTGAACATTTTTAATACTTTCGCCATTGTGGAATTTAGAATTTGATCAAAAGTTTAAAAGTGAGTTTCCTTTTTTGGTGGAGAATTGCACTGGTCATTATGGAGGATAGTTCTGAGGATATGCTAGAGAGCTGGTTTAGTTATGGCAAATTTATTCAACATGTGAATGTCATTGAAGTATTTAATTTCTCCATCATAAAAGAAACTCAGTTTAGCTGGATATAGGATCCTGGGTAGAAAGTTATTTTGTTTTAGGAGATTAAAAGTCAATGACCACCCTCTTCTAGCTTGAAAGGTTTCAGCAGAGAGATCTGCAGTCATTCTAATATTCTTACCCTTGTAGGTTATGGTTTTTTTACATCCGGCTGCTTTCAGAATTTTCTCCTTCATATTAACTTTAGTGAAATTAATTATTATGTGCCTGGGGAATGTCTTATTCAGGTTCAGTCATGCTGGGTTCTGAAACTGTCTGCTATCTGAATTTCAGAATCTCTTGGCATGTCTGAAAAGTTCTCTTTCATAATCTCATGAAGGAGAACCTCTGTGCCTTGCGAAGCTACTTCTTCGCCTTCAGGGATCCCTATAAGGTGAATATTGGTTTTTTTCAAATTATCCCAGATCTCCCTGAGAGAATGATCCAATTTTGCTCTCCATTTCTCTTCCTCTTTGTGTGTTTGAGAGCATCCAAAAGCTTGGTCTTGGATGTCTAAAATCTTTTCTTCTCCCTGCTCCATTCTATTACTGAGAGATTCTACTGTGTTTCTCATATTTTGGAAGGCTGCAACTTCTTTTCTTAATGTGTCTTAAATATTTGGTGATTTTGTCTTTGAATTCATTGAATTCTTGAGACATCTTGTGACTTATTCCTAGAATTTCTAACTCCAATTTTACTTCCATTCTGTTGATCTTATTTGCCATTCAAACTCTAAATTCAATATCTGACATCTCAGCCATCTGTTTCTGAATGGGGTCCTCTGGTTTCACTGGAATGTTATTCCTTGGGGGGAGTTGAAATGTTCTGATTATTCATGTTGCCAGAGTTTTTCCACTGACTCTGCCCCATGATTGTTTTTCACTGTTTAGCTAGATGAGAAGGTAAGGTGAAATCGGATTGGAAACTTCTGGTTGACCAGCCCTTCACCAAGGAACTGGGACTGGTTACTGTAGCTTTTCCTCTACAATTTTGCAAAGGACCTGTACAGTACTACAGTCTGTGACTCTCAAGGTCTGCTTGGTGTAGTGGGGGCAGGTGACTCTGTCTTGTATTCAGCTGATATCTGTCCAATCCTAGTGAATCAGTGACTCTGGGTTGCAGTCTCAGCTTTGGAGAAATACAAGCAACTATGAAATTCCATCCCCCACAGGTAATACTTGGAAGAGGAAAATCAAACCTTCCCACTACAAAAAAAACCAGGGTATCACCTTGTAGGGTGCTTGGGTGATTTGTCCAGTTCAAGAGTTCCAAAAAATTGTCCCACACAGCACCCACTCTCTAACTGGAGAGTTCAAAAGGTCTCCAGCAACTAAATATTAGGAGTCTTCTGGTAGCTCATGTGTGGCTTGAGCACCTCTGGTGCTCTGAGGAGTCAGAAAGGTCCACCCAGTGGAAGGTTTGGAGCAAGGTGGTTGATTCTCTTTCCCCACCTTGCTCACCCTTCACTACTGGACTCTAGTAACCTCAGTCTCTGGTAGCCCCACCAGCAGTCTCTGTTTACCCAGTCTCTGTCACCCAGTTTTGTCCAATAAGCAAATGTGCCAGGGCTATGCGCCTGCTAGAGTCAAAGTAAGGTCACTGCCTCCTCCTCATGGTTACCACCCTCTGCCACCATCCAGCAGGAGAAGCTGAAACCTGCCTGTCTCAGGTGCTCAATGGCAGCTGGAGAAAATTCCACCTAAGTTCAATCTAAACCTGAGAATATGCTGACAGCAAAATAATTTCTCCCTCAGCCTCCCACCTTTGTTACTACTGTTCAGTAATTCTGGTATCCCTATTGGGCAGGGTCTGGTTCCCTCTGGCAGACCACAGAGTTGGGTAGGTGACTCTCCAAAATTAGACCCCATCCAGATTACTCTATTAATGCTGATGTTGGATGGGATGTGTCTCCACTTGGGTTCATGCACCTCAGCAGTTCCTGGGTCTCCACCTATAGTGCAGAAACCCAAACTTCTGCCCACTGCTGAGATATACTTTCTCAGGGTCAGGTCAGTCACTTTTCCCTCTATATATTTCTGTACTGTTACTAGATTCACAGATACAGCACAGCTGCACAGCCTCCGTCTGTTCAATGCCCAGTCCTAGCCAAGAAGTGCAGATATTCTGGTCTCTGCAGGGGTTGGACTTCTAGACCACTAGGCCAGGGGGGAAGGGTAGACTGGAAGTTCAAGGTGGCAACAGAAAATATTTGTTCAAACTTCCTGCCAGACAAGGGAACTCCTGGGCTCACAGCAGGGGCTCTCTGGAGAAGGAATTCCAACTTCCAGCAATTCCCTCTGGTGGGGTGAGGGCGGAGAGCCTTGGTTCATTGTTCACTAGTAGAGATCCGACAGCAAGCCAGCAACTCTCTTAGGGGAGGAGATGAACACACATCCTCTTTGGGATGAGATGTATACCTGAAATTTGTTTCCCTGGAGTTGAAGCCTGTCTCAGCAGGGAAGACATGAAATTATCTATCTCTTCTTTCAGCTCAACTCCCCTCCTTCGCCTTTTTTGGTTTCTTTCTGGCTGTTATCTCTCCCTCTGGACTGGAGATTCTGTTGAAAGCTGGCTCCAGTCAGCCGTCATCCCCTCCTCCCCCTAGTTCTTGTTGAATGTTAAAATAGGAGTTAGAGAAAGTAGCCAACCCAAGGATTTAGCAAAATACAAAACATGTTGAAACCAAGTGAGCAAACAAACAGACAAAAAGGCTACCAGACACACAAGCACACAGATGCAAGGACGATCAGAAACAACTGGACATACAGACAAAAATCAACTATAACAAAAATAATTATAATCATAAAAAAACTCTAAAAATCTGATGTAAGCACAGCAACCATGAGAAGGGAAGAAGAGGAAAAATATTAAAAAATAAAATAAAATAATTAAAAAATTAAAAGAAAATTAACAAAAACTCTGACAAGAAAAGGATGAAAAAAGAGGCAAAAAAAAAAAAAAAAAAGAAAAAGGCACCAACCACCAAAACATTATTCATATATGTATGGAACTATACAAATGACTTAGGGGTCAACTTTAGTAAGAATATATTTATATTGCAATATACTTTCTGGACACCAGGTGGTGCTGTGAGTGGGTCCTAGGCTTATACCTAGTTCACGTTTTACTTTACTATCATGGCTACCACCCTACCTAGCCCGTGTAGAAGGAGGTGCCTGTGCCTGTGCCTGTGGACATTTCTGAAATTTCAAAATATGTCTGTTTTCCAACTGGCTGCCCAACTTCGGCTGACCTGTTCCAGATAGCACCCCTATCTGATCTCCAAATTCAGTGCAGGAGTCCATGTTTCACCAATTTCTTAACTCAGCTCCTAGTTTCCCCTGAACTGGGAATTGCAATCTTCCATGGGGGAGGGGCTCCTAGCACAGCCAAGAATTTTCTGTCAGTCTCTGCAGCTCAAGATTACACTTTTGAGTCCAGCAATCCATCAGTTCACTGCACACCCCGAAGTGCTAATCTACATCCCCACCAGGAATGATCAAGTCCATTCATTCACACCTGCTGTTCTGGAAAAAGGTGCCTGTGGTGGGTCACCATTTCCAACATTTTAAAATGTGTCTGTTCCTAGGTGGGATCCTTTCCCCTTTACTTTCTATCGGGGTGTCTAGCCCCCTGCTGCTCCAAATGGCACCCCTTTCTCGTCACCAAATTCCACTCAGGAGTCCACAGTTCACCAAACTTTCCACAAATAATCTAGTTTCCCATCAAACTGGGAAATGCAATCTTCCTTGGGGGAGGGGCTGGTTGCTGCCACCACTGGCACCACTTCAATAGTGGCAAAGAAATTTCTCTAGCAGATTCTGCACCTGTGGGTTACATTTTAAGTCCAGCAATCCACCATCCCGCTGTACCCCTCCCAGCTGTCTGTCCACACCAACACTCCACCGGGGGAAAGATCCAGCCCCTCCTCTCCCACCTGAAGATTTGGGAGAGCTGCGCTAGACATCAGTCCCGTCCACCATCAAGCTCCACCTTTTTTTAAGTTTTTCAAAGTGTAATTAATTTATATCTAGTACTGCACATGTTTAAGGTGTGAAATTGGATAAGCGCTAACATGTGTATGCACCCAAAACACATAACCATAAAAAATCTAAGTGCTGAGTGTATTCATCACTCACAAGTGTTTTTGTGTTTCACCTCCCCACAGCCTTAATCTCTGAAAACCACCCATCTATCTACCTTTTGTCATTATAAATCGGTGTTCATATTCCAGAATTTCATACATAGAATCATACAGTGTGATTCTTTTTCTTCATTGCCAGCAAAACTATTTTAAGATTGATACGTGTTCTTGCATGTATCAAAAACTCATTACTTCTCTTGGTGAGTAGTCTTCCATGGTATAGATATAAGATGATTTTTTTATACCTTAAATAAATTTGTCCGTGTAGCTTCTCATTACTGGTTATTAAGTATAAATCTCCTATGACAATTAATGTACAAGTATTGATATAGAATTGAATTTCTTTTCTTTTGGGGGTAAATTCCTGGAAGTGAAATAGTTTTGTCAAATGTTATTTGCTTATCTAACACTTATAGCCGAACTGTGGTTGTAATACCTTACATTCCCCACAGCAGTGTATGAGAAATCTAATTGTTCTACATGCTTGTCAACATGTTAAAAATTTAAATATATCACTAATTTGGAGTTGATTTTTGCAATACATGAGGTATAATCAAAGTTTCCTATTTTGTATGTTGATACACAATTGTTTCAGCAAAACTTGTTGAAATCATAACTTCGTCTTCATTTAATTGTCTTTGCATCTTTTTCAAATCATTCTCAATATATGTGGGGTTCTATTTCTGAACTCTTTTCTCTGTTACATTTATTTATATGACCATCTTTCTATTGAAACCACACCATTTTAATTACTGTCACCTCAAACTATAGGATTAGGAGTCCTCCATTAATTCCTTGAAAGATATTTATTAGTGAAATTTACTCGAGAAGACATAAATAATCAGATTAGTCGTATACATGCTATAGGATTTGGTTTTTTTATCAAAAGCATTCAAAAAAATTTTTTTGGCTGTTTTGGTTGTTTTTCCATTCCATAAAAATTAAAATCAGCTTGTTGAGGCACCTGTGGCTCAAGGAGTAGGGTGCCAGCCCCATATACTGGAGGTGATGGGTTCAAACCTGGCCCCAGCCAAAAACTGCAAAATTAAAATCTGCTTGTTGAATGCTACAAAAACGTGTTAATTTCTTAAATTAAATTACCTGGAAAAATACTGCAGCATTGTCAAAACTCTAGTATGTCTCTGTTATCAACATCTTTATTGCCACTCTCAGTTTATCAGAATCTAATAACTGTGTTCAATTAAAAGGATATTCCAATCATTATTTTCACCCTCAGAGATTTATTGATATTTTTCTCTCTGATTTACATTGTATCTTCTTACAGTATGACAATATGGCAGGATAAATATATAAAAGTTGTGGGGTACTATGCATCCACTTTTCTAGCTCTTAGTCTGTTGTCAAAATTTATCTATTTTACTGTTACTAATAGCCAACATTAGAAAATGAAATTTTATATAATGTCAAATTGTTCAGAAACTAATGTTTAGCCTCTGGTATTTTGCTAAAAATTGTGGTAAAACCTTATGAATTTCATTTAATTTTTTCTTTACAACTTTATGAGAATATGCTATTTAATATTACAGATCACAAAATTTCAATTTGAAGAACTGCTATGCCAAGCTAATCTGGTAAGACAACTTAGCTTTTCCATATTGCCATTACACTAGAGTGCTAGAAAAATTCCCCTTTTTATATTTTCACCAGTATTTATTATTGGTAATTTTAGTATCATATTTACCTAATAAATAAAAGTGTTCCTTAATAACCATCAGTCTCTTTACTCAGCTACCTTCTTCACTTTTATACTTACTCTAATACCCATTTCCATATAGTCAATTTTAAATAGTTCATGAGTACATAAAACATTCCTGACTATTTGCCTAGCTTTTATTTTACAGAAAGTCCTGGTTGTATTGGTTGCATTATGATTTTGTAGTTATAACTTAGGAATACTATACACTTAATGTTACAATTTAAAATTGCTTTCTCTCAAAGTAAATAGTCCTAGATCTTTAAATAACTCCATTAAGAAGTTATCACAAAGCTAATTTTTAAAATATCTTACTTGTCTTTATTATTAATGTGAATCCCCACAAACATATTATTATTCACATTCATCAAAGGCTAAAACTACAACATGTCCTGGGTAAATTTATCTTTTGTATCTTCACTGTTATCATAATTGAAATTAAATTAATTCTAACTATTTTTCTGAGATGAGATTCAATTTATTATTATATGGTCATCTAAAACATATTAGTATGCAATGAAAATTCTTATACTAACTAAATATCAGAATCAAACTTTTGTTTTAATAGTTTTATTTGATTTCATGGAACTGGTAAATAAATTTAATCTATCAAGTTATGAAATTAAATTCAAAATTAAACTAATTAATTTCCCTACGTCTGACATTAAGTTTGCTATGATACTGGAAAGTTTTTCAACCACTAACTTCCAAAATTATCTTGAATCATATATAGTTATAACTTTTAAGGACAACTTCAAGTTTCATTTTTGCTTATGTACTTAGCCAAGCAGATAAGGACACTCACCATTTATTGAATTTATCATATACAATATTTATTCTATACAAATATTACTTTCAAAAGTCTAAAAAGCCATACTCACCTGTTTAGAAGCTTTAAATATAATTTCTTAGAGTACTATTGATTTCAACATTTTTTAAGAGAATTTTACTTACTGAAATTATATTTTATTTCAAAAAAGATCAAGAAGATTACTTATGTTTATCTTTGCCAATATTACTCTAGTCATTAGGATTAAAAAATAATTTACAATTGGGAGATATCTATATTCATGGACAGAGGTGGCTGAAAAATATCTCCATATTATTTTCAAAGAACAGGCTATATTTCTGGGTAGGATTTAAATAGCAAGTATCATATATTTGATAAAATTATGACATTAAGTTTCTCTGGAGACTTTGTATTTAAGAGTTGACATCACTCAATATAAAAACAACTGACAAATGATGGGTTAAGATTATTTACTTACTAGAATCTATAGAGAACTCAAATTAATCCACATTTAAAAAGCCAACAATCCTATATATCAATGGGCAAGAGACATGAATAGAACCTTCTCTAAAAAAGACAGACAAATGGCTAACAAACATATGAAAAATGCTCATCATCCCTAATTATTAGAGAAATGCAAATCAAAACTACCCTGAGATACTATCTAAATCCAGTGAGAATGGCCCACATCACAAAATCGCAAAACTGCAGATGCTGGTGTGGATGTGGAGAGAAGGGAACACTTTTACACTGCTGGTGGGACTACAAACTGATACAACCTTTTTGGAAGGAAGTATGGAGAACTCTCAAAGAACTCAAGATAGACCTCCCATTTGTTCCTGCAATCCCATTACTGGGCATCTATCCAAAAGGAAAAAAATCCTTTTATCATAAGGACACTTGCACTAGACTGTTTATTGCAGCTCAATTTACAATCGCCAAAATGTGGAAACAGCCTAAATGCCCACCAACCCAGGAATGGATTAACAAGCTGTGGTATACATACACTATGGAATACTATTCAGCCAATAAAGAAATGGAGACTTTACAGCCTTCGAATTAACCTGGATGGAAGTGGAACACATTATTCTTAGTAAAGCATCACAAGAATGGAGATGCATGAATCCCATGTACTCAATTTTGATATAAGGACAATTAATGACAATTAATGACATGGTGGGGGTGAGGGAAGGGGAGAGCAGAGAAAGAATGAGGGGGGAAGGGAAGAGTAGAGAGAGGGAAGGAGCGAGGGGGCTAGGGTCTTGGTGTGTGCCACACATTTTGGGGGCAAAACACGATTGTAAGAGGGACTTTACTTAACAAATGCCATCAGTGTACCCTGGTTTCTTGTATCCACAATGAATCCCCAACAATTAAAAAAAAAAAAAAAAAGATTATTTACTGGTTGCAAAAAGAATTCATAGCTCTGGAAAAGCAATTATATATGCTTTGAGAGCTCACCACAACGTGGTGGCTCAAGACAAACTCTTATGTAACATACCTTGTTTATAAATACTTAAAATATTAGGCAAAGACCATTACTTGATAAGACAGAATTACTGAAAGTGCCATGGGAAGAAACAAAATTTTTCTTGTACCTTTCTCTACCTAGTTTTTATAGCAAAATAGTCTCTACTACATTTTCTACTCTTCAGTCATTAATTAAACTTATTCATAGTAAACAGAAAATATATTTTATGATTCCCTAACTAGTAATAATAGGTTGTCATGAAGTTTAATTTTTGGTAGTTATGAAAAAATATATATTATCTCAATAAAGTAAATATAACATTAATATTAATGAAGTGTGGTTTTAAATCTATGCTTCTGGGCTTGGTGCCCGTAGCTCAATGGTTAGGGTGCTAGCCACATACACCAGGGCTGGTGGGTTTGAGCCCAGCCTAGGCCTCCTAAACAACAATGGCAGCTATAACAAAAAAAAAGAAAAAAATAGGCAGGTGTGGTGGTGGATCCTAACTACTCCCTGTAGGCTCAGCTATGTGGGAGGCTGAGGTGAGAGAATCGCTTAAACCCAAGAATACAGTTTCTGTGAGCTGTGACACCATGCACTCTACCAAGGGCAACATAGTAAGACTCTGTTTCAAAAAAAAAAAAAAAAGAAAGAAAAATCTATGCTTCTGATGCTTAATATAGAATTTTTTCTACTATTTTCAATAATGATTCTTCTTTAATAATATTTTTAAGCAATAATTTCTATTTTTATGCATAAATTATTAATCTCGATTTAATTTGAGTTTTCAAACCATACTTTAAGATGGAAATAATTTTATTATTTTATAGAATTTACATGAAAAGGGTGGATGACTCATTTTTCAGTATAATAAATGTAATTAAAATTTTATAAATATTCATTTTAATTAATTATATATGTCAATAAATATAGTAAGCATAGATCAACCATGCAACACATAGCCTCTATAAATATTTGAAGTATTTAGAAATCATAACCTTTTCACAGAATACATCTGGAATTTTCGAGTTTAGTGAGATGTGGTATAACAAAAAAGGAGCTAAAGCCTACAAGGGGTGGTGGTAGTGTTGGGTGTTTATGCTGGTAGCAAGGATACTAATGAAGGGACTGGGCAATTTATTGTACATAAGATACAAATTCAGACAAAATGATGTTTGACTGACAGGCTTGCAGATCTAATGTTTCCTCACGGAAGGAAAATTTATTTTTCGTTTAGTTGGAAAGTTTCCTTCCTTCCAAGATGGAGTTATTTTTCATTTTCTGTATCTTCCTACACCCTTCCCACACAGCTTCAGAATATAGATTATAGTTAGACCATTTATAAATAGTTAGATTTAATCAACAAGGTAAACATTCATATAGCAATTATTGCAAATTAACCACTTTGATGGTAATCATTTCTATTTGTGTTTTTCAGATTTGATTTCAGGTGTCTTTAAAAGAGGTAACTTTACCAACTCATAAGATGCCAACTTTTGAGTCATCGTCAGTTAAAAATAAAGGGGGATCACCTTGAGCTTCAGAAATGCAAATCAACTGGAAAAACACCAGCTGGCCTTAATCTTTCAACATTGCGTTTAGTCTGTCTCATGTCAGCAGGCTAGCAGGTATTCTTTTTATAGAAACAGAAACTTAGCAGATGTAGCTGCTGTTTTTTTCTTGTCAAAAGTGAATTTTTCCCTTTCCCAGCTGTACACACACACACACACACAAGCACACACATAGTCCCCTGTTGCCCAAAAAATATACATTGATAAATAGTACCATGTTAGTGAAAATTACTATTATAGTATCAGGGCGTTAGACTGAAGGCCCCAGGCTTTTAAAAAATTGTTAGTGGCAAAAGTTAAAATGAAATATGAACATATAAATACCAATCGTACTCATTAAGAGACATGAACAATGGAGAGAGTCACGAAAGTTAACTTGAGGTTTGCTCCAGTTTAAAATATTCAAGTGCAGTTCACTCTGGGAGGACCTCAGACAGTTCTGATTCAGTCTCCCTATCTGTTCTTTTTTGTCCTTATTTTTACAGCAGATAATAAGTCACTGTCTCCTTTGCTATGCTACTGTGTCCCAAAAAAAGATGAAGAGGTAATATATGCAACCCAAAATAACCATTTCTTTTAATAAGTAAAGGTTAAAACCATTTATACGATGACTCAGAGACACCAAGTGCTGCAAATACATCAGTCACATGATGGTGTCCACATACAGTCAAGGTAGATTATGGGGAAGTGAGGTACCAGCATCTACAGACGGTGCCAAACAATGAACATACATCTAAGAAAGGGAAAAATGTATTAAATTTATAATACTCATATCATGTAATATAAATGATAACAAACATTATCAGTATATATTGAGTATTACAATTCTGATACAGTTTCTTCCTTTTCTTAAAATGTGAATACATTTTTTTGGCACCCTCTTGTATGTTTGGGAAATAAACCCACTCAGTTTTTTTCTTATGAAGTGAGACGCCATATGAAACTCAGTATCGCAGAAACATGAAACACGGCCTGTTATTCCTACCTACCTCAATATTCTATTTACCCAGTTATTTCCCTTTCTTTTACCCTGTTTTATATCATCAGAAGTCATAAACTGGACAGTAAATTAGACTACCACCCAGTTTCTTCCTCTCTACCACTAAAGTGCAGTTGACCCTTTTTACTTTGTGATAACTCTCATGAACCATTTTTACTATCGATCTCTGAAATTTTCTTTATAAAAGAACAGTGGCAGATGCTTTTTGGCAAAGGAGATCTTTCACTGACTACATGATTTTTATCAGTTCTAGGAAGATTTGAAAATATTAATATATAATTAAACTGCATCCTATGCCAGGCACCATTCTTACTACAGCAGAAACTGTGAGGAATGCCAGCCAGCCTCTGTGGGTTTTATTAGTTTTACCTTACTGAATTCCTCTCTATGTATCTACTCAAAATAGAACAGTAAAATGTGTTCACAAGTATTTAAATACAAGAAAAAAAAAAAGAACCTATGAAATCTGAGTCATTATTTTTATCTTACATTTGTAATATTTCTGGTATAGTTTTATATCAAAGAAAGAAATCTAAGAAATAGAAGATATTCATGTGCCCACAGTAAATGACATGTGATTGTAATGTAACACCTAGAAATAGACTACAAATAAACAGGGCAAAGTAGGACATTTTGACACCCTATAATTTCTTATGATATTTTTAAATCTACTGCAATGTAATGCATCACTTTATTTATAAGTTTAAATATGAAATATATTGAATAGGGCAATTACTTTAAAACAGAGAAATTTATAATACTTCTATGATCGATATAGATTAGCATTTTACTATATGATTCTGAAATCGTATTTTATGAGCTAAGACATAACAGATGTAACAATTAGTCCTCAACTCTTTTCTCCAAAATTGTACTCTCATATTAAGTTTTCACTTGAAGTAATTGTTTATTCCATTATTTTTAAAAATTTGTCTATATGTATATGTACTCATAGGTGTAGGTAGGTATCATTGCATGATTACTCTACAACTTCATAAATAATATAATAATGTCCCTTTTCAGCTGTTTTTACTCAAGTATTTTTATGTATTTATGTCTTTACATACAGCTTTATTTTAGTAATTTTTGTTTCCATTTGTATTCCAGTATGTATAAGCCACAGCTTCATCATTTATTTCCTACTAATCAATGATTAGTATGTTTATGTCTGTTTAAATTACAAAGAATACTATAAGGAATAATTTATGTATTTTTTTATATATTCTTGTTTACATGTATAATTCCAGAAAATAAGACTAATGATAAATTCTGTGTCACAGAGTATAAACATCTTCAAATTGACTAGGTATGGCCACATTTTCTCCAATTGTCCTTACCAAATTACATTCGCAGCATGAATATTATGAGGTGAATTTTTCCTGAACCTTTATCTCTGTTATTGTACAATGTTATGAAAGTTACTTTTGCTAATCTAATTGGTGAGAACTTATGCCTCGTTTTGCTTTAATTACTTTTCTCTGATTTCTAGTGATTTTAAGTACTTTTTCATATTTACAGCTTTCTGATATCTTCTGCCATTATTTGTCTATTCATATCATTTGCCTGATTTTCAACTGAAGACCTGTTTTGTCCTTTTTGTTTCATAGAAATTATTCGATACTTCAAATACTTACCTCATTTTTTTTAAGTATTGCATATAACATGCCTCCCTCCATGGCTTTTCCTTTCATTTTGTGTATCTTTTGACATAGAGAAATTTTTCTTTAAATTTTCATGTCATAAATGTATTAATGCATTCTTTCATGGTATGACACAGGAGACTTGAGCAAGTAGTTTTCCTTACATTGATTATCACAGGTAAATTGTCTATGCATTCTCTTCAAAGTTTCTTTTTGCTCTTTTAGGTCTTCAATTTATGTTATATTTTATGTACATAACATGAAGTAAAGATTGACTTTATCTTTCATTAGCAATAGCAAATATCCTAGTAGCACATTTTGAATGGGCCATCTTCTTCTACACACCCACAATGCCACTGTATGAAATATGCATGCCTGTTCCTGGATTCTCGATTTGATTCCATTGATGTATGTATGTATATGTGTTCTAATTTAATTCTTTGACTAGTTATATTTTTCTTGGTCCTTTATTTATCTTATCATTTGTCTTTTCCTGTTTTTCCATAGAACATATAAATTAATGAAATTATACATTTTACATTACTTCACAAATATATACATTTGTAAATATTTATTATAATTGCATTCCAAAGGGAATAGTTTTTATAAAACTAATTTAGTTGTTTGTACACTATTCAAGGATGAGTAAAACTTCATTTAACTATTTTATTATTGGGAACGTATGGATTATTTGTTTTACATTATAATTAAATTTCTTTAATTTTTTTGTATGCATGTATTTATATATACTTATGTAACTAATGTATGCATAATATGTATATCTGTATATATATTATTTTAAAAATGCAAAAAGTCATTATAATTATACATAATTATTTTCCCAAGATAGAATCTCTAAGTTGGAATATTAAAGGAAAAGATTTTTTGAGATATTGTGAAATTATTTCCTAAAGGCTCTTTACAATACTACTTCCATTGTATGATAGTGCTAAATAAAACATCTGCCTTAACACTGAATATTAATATATTGAAATATTTCAAATTTGATATATAATAGGTAAGATATTGTGTACACATGCATAGTCTTCCCTGAAGGCAGATAATTTTTTTTTATTTATTGAATCATAGCTGTGTACATTAGTGCAATCATGGGGTACAGTGTGTGGGCTTCATATACAACCTGAAATATTTTCATCCAACTGTTCGACATAACCTTTATGAGATTTTCTTGTTTATTGTATGAAAACATTTGTGTTCTGTATTTAGTAGGTTTCACCTGTCCGTTCTAAGATGCACCATAAGTGTGATCCCACCATTTACCCTCTCTCCACCCACCCTCCCCCTCTCCCTTCCCTCTTTTACCCCTTTCCCCATATTTTTGTGCTATAATTGGGTTATAGCCTACATATGCAAGCTATAATTTAGCTTCATAGTAGGGCCGTATACATTGGATACTTTTTCTTCCATTCTTGAGATACTTTGCTAAGAAGAATGTGTTCCAACTCCATCCATGTAAATATGAAAGAGGTAAAGTCTCCATCTTTCTTTAAGGCTGCATAATATTCCATGGTATACATGTACCACAGTTTATTAATCTATTCATGGATCGACGGGCACTTGGGCTTCTTCCATGACTTAGCAATTATGAATTGGGCTGCAATAAACAATCTGGTACAGATATCTTGGTTATAATGTGATTTTGGGTCTTCTGAGTATATACCAAGTAAAGAAATTATAGGATCAAATGGCAGATCTATTTTTAGATCTCTGAGTATTCTCCAAACGTTTTTCCAAAAGGAACGTATTAGTTTGCATTCCTACCAGCAATGTAGAAGTGTTCCCTTTTCTCCACATCCACGCCAGCATCTCTGGTTTTGGGATTTTGTTATGTGGGCTAATCTCACTGGAGTTAGATGATATCTCAAGGTAGTTTTGATTTGCATTTCTCTGATGATTAAGGATATCCTGAAGGCAGACAATTAAAAGTCTCATTCATTAAATGTATCCTACTGAACCCAAGGTTACCTTTGTGAAGGTGCCTGGGTAAGGTTGGATATATTTTCTCAAGATTGAAAGACTTACATAGAAAAAAGGAACTATTTTGCTCCTGGGTCATCCCCTTGATCTCTTGATGACACTCATACAAAACTGATAAAAATATAACAATAGACAGTCCAATGTGTCCAGAAATTTTGTAAGCATTCACTATTATTTTTCCCTATTTTTTCTATAAGTAGTTTTAAAATATTATTTAAATCATTGTGCATATAATTTATATGTGATATGAACACAGACGTATTTGCAGATATAATATTTTTTTAAAACTGAACAAGTTATATCAATAAAACTTAATAATTTGTTTTCATTTACATTTTGATTCTCCTTATGTCTCCTTTTAGCCTATCAGCCCCCTCCCCATTTTCAGGTACACCTTTAACTTATCCATATTCTTCATAATCATTTTCAAGTTTGCTGAAATTTGACCTTTTGAAATATTATGTTTTCTCTACTCCACTATAAATACTCCACTAGTTGTGATAATGTTGTCTCCAATAATTGTAGTGTGATTATATACAGACATACATGTCCACATTGAAAATAGCTGCATCTCTGTCGTAACAGTCCTATTGACATAGAAGTAAATGTTGTCATTGTTTTTCTGTTAAACTGAAAAAGAAATGTTCTTTTTTATTTGTGAACTTAATTGACAATTATTACCTTGCCAGACTGCAAGATATTTTGATTACTATCTGAGGTTCACCTATATTTCAGAATTGGTAAAGGGATCTTCCTACTTCTCTGAGAAACTATAGGTTACCACTAAGGTACATTCTTTTTTCAATATTAATGAATGGATTTTCTATATTATTCTCATTTATCTTTTCTTCATAGTTAAAGATTTTTCTGGTTTATCCTACACTCTATATGCTAATGATTCTCACATCTGTAGCTTCAGATCTACTATCTACAATGCGTGATTGGACATAACTACTTAAAAAATAGAAGTAGTGGCTCAAAATCAAAATCAAAAGTTTAAAAATGTATCAATGTCTTTGATCCTGCTGTTTCCTCTGTTATTTCCTACAGCCAGTCCCAGCCCCAGTCTCCCTCTGTTCTACGTGTTTAGATTAATACCTCTACATTCTCTATCACAGTGAATGACTTAACAGTTCACCTGATTGCTTAACTCAGAAACTGGTAAGAAAATCTCAACGATCACTTTATCTTTTGTAGCTGTATTCAATTTGATATCCTCTCTCTTATTCCTAAATCCTAAATATCTCTTGTTCTCCTTTGATCGGTGCTAGTAGCTAAAATTCTGTTCTTGATTTTTCTCTTGCTTTATTTAAAAATTGCCTTTTTCTTACAATTTTTTCCCATCTTTCCTAGTTCTACAAAAATGAATTTCAGAAATTTCAACTTGTTCATTTTACTTTTTCTCTGCCTAGAGTCCTTTAATAAATTCAAGCATAAACACAGGTCCTTTACTAACTACTTTACTCTGACTCTCTAATATGGTTCTCTAAACATAAATTTACCCATATTCATCCTTTAAAATGTCAAATTCCTTGGTCATTAAAAATTGTTGTTCAAAATGTCTAATCTAATCCTGCCTATATAATTAATTCATATTCTTTTGTTTTTCTTTTTCTGTTTTGCAGTTCGGCCGGGGTTGAACCCGCCACCTTCGGTATATGGGGCCGGTGCCCTACTCAATGAGCCATAGGCACTGCCCATTAGTTCATATTCTTCAAGGCACAGCTATGCAATCACTATCTTGCAAACATTACCTTATCCAATTTACTTTAGGTCCTATATTAGCTTTCTCAAGAGAACAGAAAACAAATTCTCCTGATATAAATGTTAATCGCAGCCAGGTCATGTCTGTAATCCTAGCACTCTGGAAGGCCAGACAGGAGGATCCCCTGAGATCAGGGGTCCAAGACCAGCCTCAGCAAAGACAAGACCCTTCTCTACTGAAAATAGAAACATTGGGTTGTGGTGGGCATCTGCAATCAGCTACTTGGGAGGCTGAGGTTGCAGTGAGCTAGACTGATACCAAGGCACTCCAATCTGGGGCAACACAGTGAAACTCAAGAAAAAAATGTTACTCTGATCGAAAACTAACAAATATCTGGGCTCCTTGGCCATTAATACACAAAATTAACCATCCTATGTCTCCAGTCCCATGCTACTGTTTTGGTAATCTATAACATGCTACATACTTTTTAAGAGATATATTTTTTCTTTTCAGACTGATATAATGGGTACTGGAGACTCAGAAGGGGAGAGGGCAAAAGGTGATGAGGGATAAAACTTTACCTGTTGGGTACAATGGTTATTATTTTGGTGTGGGGTACACTAAAGGCCCAAACCCCAATTAATCCGTGTAACAAAAAGCCATTTGTACTTCCTGAAAATATTGAGATTAAATGTAAAAGATGCAATATTTGCTTTTGAATAAAACCTCAAGCATAATATATATTTAATATTCAAATGTTACACAAAAGCTTATAATAAAAATCAAGAGTCCTCTATCTTTTCCTTCCTTTCCTCCTAACCCTAGAGAAATCATTTTTACAAAATTTTGCTTGCTGTACCTCGGGTAACTAATTACATATTATAACCATACAGGGTTGCTTTATATTATTTCTAGTGCCAATTCAGTATTTATAATTAAATAAAATTCATATATTTCCTTTAATCTTTCTCAGTCAACAAAAGATTATTCTTCAATTGGTGGAGAAAGAAGTTATTCTGCTATTCAAACATGTGGAATAGGTCAATGTTATCTAATTGTTAATGTTGCGTATAGTCAGGATGCCTGAGCTCTACAAATATGAATAAACATGTTTAATCTCTTGATAATGTAGCATGTTATACATTTACAATGAAAGACTCCAAAGTATAGACAGTTTTTGATAAGGACCCTTAATGTTGAGTCTCTTGGTTGATTACCAGGGCTCTGTGAAAGCATGGTTGAATAATACCTCAGATAATAGAGTCTGGGATGTATGTAAACATGAAAATTATGCCTGTTTTCCTGATGTTTAATAATGGCAGGATCCCAATTTCTTTAATTATGTTGTCATAGTAACAAAAGGCTACTTAGGTAGCCATCATCCATTACTTAATAGTTTACTGCTATTGTTAGGAAATAGGAACTTAGGAAATAGTAAACAGTGGATGGATAAAAACCAATTAGAGAAGAAAATAAGAAAAGCAGCGAAAATGTTAAGGTCAAGTATATGGATATAAGTATAGTAAGGGAGATTAATTAACCTAAATCTTAAAATTCTTTTCTTTTTTCACCTCTATACAATATCTACAAGTACCATATATTATATACTTATAATTTTTCCACAGAAAAAGCCTTATTATATCTATTATTTCTTTTGTAATTTTATTTCAGAATATTACAGGAGTACAAATATTTTAGTCACATAAATTGTCTTTGTACCACTTAAGTCAAAGTCGTAAGTGTGCCCACTGCCCAGATAGTGTGCGTTGTACCCGTTAGATGTGAATTTACCCATCTCCAGCTTCTTTCATCCACCTACTTAATTTTTGATGAGTGTTATTTCCATATGTGCATATAAATGTTGATTGATAAGTTCCATCTTAATAGTTAGTACATGTGATGTTATGTTTTTCCATTCTTGTGATACTTTTCTTAGAGGAATGGTCTCCAGTTCCATCCAAGTTTATACAAGACGTATTAATTCATTTTTTAGGGCTGTTCAGTACTCCATGATATGCGTAGGCCACATTTTATTAATCCACTCATGTTTCCACATCTTTGCAGTTGTGAATTGTGCTGCTGTAAACACAGGGTACAGCTATCTTTTTCAAAAAACGTCTTTTGTTCCTTTGGGTAAATATCCAGTAGTGGGATTGCTGGGTCAAATGGCAGATCTAGTTTTAATTTTCTGAGATATCTTCATTCTACTTTCCATAGAGGTTCTACTAGTTTGCAGTATGACCAACAGTGTACTGCCCCTTCACATCCATGCCAACTTATGTTGTTTTGAAACTTTTTGATAAAGCCCACTTTCACTGGAGTTAAGTGATGTGGCTTGTGGTTTTGATGTGTATTTTCCTGATAATTAGGTATTTGAACATTTTTTCATGTTTTTGTCATTTACTCTATCTTCTTTGAAACATTTATATTCATGTCTTTTGCCCACTTCCTAAAAGTTTTGTTTGTTTGCTTGTTTGTTTCTGAGTTGCCTGAGTTCTTTGCAGATTCTGGTTACTAGCCCTTTATCAGATGTATAGAATGCAAATATTTTCTACTGTTCTATAGGTTGTCTATTTGCTCTAATGATTATTTCCTTGGCTGTGCAACTTTTTACTTTGATCACGTCCCATTTATTTATTTTTGTTTTTGCTGTGATTGCTTTTGGTGTCTTTAAAATTTTCTTGCCTAGGCCAATATCCATAAGAGTTTTTCGAACAACTTATTCTATAATTCTTATAGTTTTATGACTTAAATTTAGGTCTATTATTGATCATGAATCACTTTTTGTGAGTGGTGAGGAGTATACATTCCATTTCAATCTTCTACTATGGCTTCTTCTACTATGTGGCTATTCAATTTTCCCAGTGCTATTTATTGAATAAAGATTCTTTTCCCATTGGCTGTTTTTGTCTGCTTTGCCAAATATCAGATAGTAATATTAGGATGGTTTTTAATCTGGATTATCTGTTCTGACCCATTGGTCTATGTCTGGTTTCTCGGGTCAATACCATGCTCTTTTGGTTAGCATAGACTTTTAGTATAACTTTAAGACTGACGAATTGATGTCTCCAGATTTGTTCCTTATGCTTAAGGTTGCTTTTGGAATATATTTTAGAGATACACTCTATAAAGTCATTGGTACAGAAATAATATTTCATTCCTTGTTAAAGCATATGATATCTATATGTGCAACTTTATTTTTTAATATAAATAAGCTTTAATTGTAGAGGACCTTTAGGTTTACAGAAACATTTAGCATAAAGTAGAGAGAATTCTCATATAGGGAGAAAATAGACTAGTAGTTGTCAGGTATTCCAGACATAGAGGAATGAACTGTAAGTGCTGATGTGCATGCGATTTCTTTTTTAGGTGATGAAATTATTTAAAAATTCGATAGTTCTACAACTCTTTGAATATACTAAAAACCACTGAGTATACTTTAAATGAGAAAATATTATAGCATATGAATTATGTCTAAATGAGACTATAAGTATGTAAAGTGAAGAATAAAAATAGCCTACAACTCCCCAGCAATAAAAACGTTGCCACTATCTGATTCACTAATACTTAATGCTAATGCTGTGTACTAAGTATCTGTGTGAATTTACATATCTTAATTTACACATACCTTCTAACTCTAACTTTTGGAAATTGTTTTCAAGTCATGAAATAATTTCAATGCGCATATTTCTACTAAATGAATTTAATTTTAGGTCTTTTTTAATGACTAAAGAATGTTTTTGTGAAAATATAGTTGGGTACATTTTAAAATAAGTTGGTATTAATTTTTAATTATTATAAAGTTTACAAACAGTTTAAGCCCATATAATTTTGTAACATATAGAATTATCTCCTCTAGGTAAATTTGAGAAAGTGAAGTTACTAAATTCAAAATATATAAATACTTAGTATTTGATAGAAAATTTCTAATTGGTAACCTGAAAGATTGTATTAAGGTACACTTCAGTAAAAAGTGTCATTACCACCACAGAAGTTATCATGCCTTATCAGTCATTTTCTATTTGTCCATCTGAATATGCACAAATCTATAGCATTGTTACATGTTTGATAAACACATACTAAAACACACATATACAAGAATAAAAACATTTTATTAGCTTGCTTATATTTTGTATAAATTTTATTTGGATATGGTATTATTAAAATAACATTTATCTTAAGGTAAAATGAAACAAATGTCTCTACATTTGTTTACCTGTTTGGAGGGTTTCTAATTGTTTTAAATCATTAAGAATACAAAAATATTTCACTTAATGTTTAAGATGCTCAAATATATGTTAACATGACAGACACATGATGAAACAGATTTATAGCCACATAGAGTAGCTATATATTACTTATTAACAGACATTAGTCTTAATTTTTAATTCAAATAAAACTATGTTGTACAAAAACTAATTGTATTACTCCATGTTTAAAGAAGCATATCAAACTCCTTTCTATAGCTTTGAATGCATAATATGTACCACATGGCATAATTAAGTAGTAATTTGTGGATAGAATAACAATGCTGACTCATCATTCAGACATTCATATGCAAATGTAAAAACTATGTTTCTGCAGTTCATATTAGAATTACATGTGTCTAACTCCATAGTTGTACATCTGTATTCAAAATTCATGACTCAAATATGTGTTTTCATCTGTACTACCATGATAAGCTATTTGGTTCTAATTAAATGTGTGAAGGCATACAATGCTTATCTTTCGGTGTCAAGGAAAACATTTTGTACTACTAAATTAAAACTTTCTATTTATAGAAATAAGAATGATTTAAATTTTCTATAGAAAAAAAAAGTACAAAGTAATTAATCAACTCTGCCTTCTCTTTCAGCATCCTGATTTGCCTTTTTAATTCTCTGATTAGTCTCTTACTCTTTATCCATCACTCTACTATAGTTGGTCATGCATTTTTAATTTTTTACCACCTTCCACCAATTTTCTTCCTATGTTCATTCACCGAATACAGAATATTACTGCTCCTTTGCCTAGTCATTTTTAAAAGTACCAAATCTTGGGCAGTACCTGTGGTTCAGTGGGTAGAATGCCAGCCCCATATACTGAGGGTGGTGGGTTCAAACCCAGCCCCAGCCAAACTGCAATAAAAAATAGCCCAGCCTTGTGGCGGGTGCCTGTAGTCCCAGCTACTCAGGAGGCTGAGGCAACAGAATTGCCAATACCCAGGAGTTCGAGGTTGTTATGAGACATCATGCAACCTCCAACTTCTGGGCTTTGGCAACAAAGTGAGACTCTGTCTCTAAAAAAAAAAAAGTATCAAATTTTCATGCTTGAGGCCTTTTTGTACATCACAACTTTATGAAAAGAATAATATACACATATATGCATATATATGCATATGTATATTTTCCACCATGAGGAAAGAATCTTTCACTTTATTAAATTATTAAAAGGGCCAATCCCACTCCCCCCAAAAAAACATTCTACATTTTCATCTCTCAGCTGTAAAGAGTTTGGTTCTTAACACCTCCATATTAGCAACAGGAATAAGCTATGAAAACCAGTAACTTTTCTTAAACTTAACAGAGAAATGAGGTTGAAGGACAAATTGCCTACAACCTAATATCTGGAAAAGCAAGACAGTCCCATCATAGCTAAAAATCTGGTTACCTGGTACAGAAGCCACTAGGACTACAAGCTTGGGAGACCACTTAAATTGTAACTTTGATGAATTGCTAGAGACTGAGTGTGGATTAATATGTGAAAGGAAATCTCTCAATGAGTTCAATGTTATATTAAACAAAATGTACATTTTAGAAACTCCAGAAACAAAAAAAAGAGTAAAGAAAATAAACTTTAGAGAAGCATTTGGAAGAGCCAGAGCCCTGAGTCATAGGCTTACTGAAAGATTTAATCAGAAAATTTAGAATTTAATTTAATTTTCAGATTCAATCAGAAACTTTAGAATGCTCAATCTTCTCTACCCTTTCCACCATACATGTACTAGCAGTAGAGTATAACTTATAGACTGTGCAACACGCAGAATCTCTCTGTGGGGAAATCCACAAGGGAATTCAAAGTCAAGTGTGGGGAGAAAAATAAAGATACTAACACAATTAGAAACCTCTAACCTACAATACAATAAATATTGAATATAGCCTAATTCCTAGCTGGATTAATATCATTCATCACACTGAAGTCCTATTTATACTACCAAATACCACAACTGGCTTTCAACAACAACAAGAAAAATGCAAGGCATGACAAAAGGCCAAAAACTAAAACAAACAAAAAATACTCTGAAGAGACAGATTAATCATTCCAACTGGACACAGTTATGTGACAAATGCTAGAATTATCAAACAGGTACTTTAATGTAACTATGAATAGTATGTTTAGAGGTCTAATGGAAAAAGAAAAGAACAACAGATAGGTAATGTAAGTGGTGAGATGAAAACGCTACAAAAAAAAAAATCAAAATGAAATGCTAGAAATAAAAACCACAGTAACAGAAAAGGAAGAATGCTTAGAATGGCCTTATTAGTGGATTCAACACAACTGAGAAATGAACCTGATGATAGGTCAATAAAAGCTTCCCAAACTGAAATGCAAAGACTAAAAAGAATGAAAAACAAGAAAACACAAAATATTCTAAAAATGCACGATAATAATTCAAGGGCTAACTTGTGTAATTGAAATACAAGCAGAAGAAAGATTGAATGGGATAGAAGAAAAAAATTGAAGGAATAATGGCTGAATATTTTTCAAAATTAATGACAGATATGTAATCACAGATTTAGGAAGCTCCAGGAACACAAAGAAAGATAAATATTGAAGAACATATAAACATACACACACACACTCCTACACGTATACTATTCAAACTGCTGAAAGCAAACTTAAAGAGAAAAACTTTAAAAGAGCTCCACTATCCTAAATTAATATTGAGGAATAATTTTCACATTACAAAAAAACTGTATTTTGATAATCTACATGTATATGTTATGGATACAGATATACTTATACTTTTGTAGTTCTGTGACTTTAAGTTACCAAGTATAATATACTTGTATATACAAATTCACATAGTTTCATTTAAAACAAGTACATTTTGAGATTATAGTTAATGGTTTTAATATATGCATTTTCCTGAAAAAGAAATAGTTTTGAAAAATAAGTGCTTATGAGATATGTCTGAATACCAAATAAAATGCTACTATTTTTAATCATATTAAGTTTTTATTTATGAATAATATGCAATATAAATTTTATGTCCCTTATATGAAATCATAATCACTGTAATTATTTTATGTACCTACATATATAGAACGTATAATTTTATGTGTGTGTGTATATTTCAGAGCAAGTGGAATGCAGACTAAAGTATCTAACTGTAAAGCGGAAAAAGGGGGGCTGGATGTGGTGACTCATGCCTCAATCTTAGCAGTCTGAGTCAGGTAGGAGGATCACTTGAACTTGGGAGTTGGAGAGCAACATAAGCAAGAGTGAGCACCATTTCTACTAAAAAAAAAAAATAAATAACAGGGTGCCTTTAGTCTCAGTAACCTAGGCTGAGGCAATAGGATGGTTCTAAGAATATAAATGAACTCAAAAATTGTGTGTGTACATGTATTCATTATAGTATTGAATATAATACTTCTAAAAACTGCAAACTATCTTAATGTGTGAATATTTATACAGTCCTGACAAGTACATACAATAAGTTCATGTAAATGTTAGAAAATAACATATACCTTTTAACAGGTATAGAAAGAGAGCAATGACAACTTACTAAATAAAAAAATACTTCCAGATGTGTGTTATGAGTTCATATATCATAAGTAGAAATATAGCATAAATATATGCAATGTCCATACTATTTTGCATATAGGTGGGTACATACATGTTTGCCAAATTGAGAACAATATTTGAACTCAGTGTCATAAAGTAGGACTTTTTTTATTTTTAAACTTTTATTATAGTGTGCTATAATTATTCTCTAAAAGTACGCAATACTTATATTTACAAAATGCCTAACAGCAATGCACATGTATTATTTCCATATTAAAAGTGATTAATGTCCCTTTTTAATAAACTAGAATCTGCTGAAGTTAAGACAGTGTTTTTTGGTGAATTATACTAAAATAAGTTCAAAAAGAAAACAAGTTAAAATACTTAAAAATTTTTCTTGACTGTAATGCCCTTTTATTCTTTAAATTTTCCCAGAATGGAATTTTAGCTACCTTCAAAATACACATAATTTGATTTGCCATATTTTTTATCTATTCTTCTATTGATTTATTTATACTGAAGAGCACTAGATATTAGTTTTCACTGACAATTTGTGTTGTATCAATTTAAAAATATACGAATTATTGTTGAACTATACAAACATGTAAGTGATCTGCAAAGTAGCAAAAGCAAATAGTAGTCATCAGTTATCTTTAAACTTTCAAAATACTTTAGTAGAGCCATTCGATACATATTAATAAACATTCCATGTAAGCATATTAGAAAAGAAATTTTCACCATTTTTCTACTTTTTCTAAGAAAAATACATCAAAAAGAAGTGATTTATTTCCACTGTTATCTGAGAGGAAAAGTGAAAAACATGAAAAGCATGTGAGGATAAATTTCATTTAGTACACTAAGAACTATATGGGCAAGCCATTCAAATGCATTCATAAGCCACTGTGATTAAGAATCAATTTTTTCTTTGAATATTTAGTTCAAAAAGTATGTAGAATTGTTCTCAGTTTAATGTTTGAAATATACTTTAAAGAATTTTTTGACCTGTAAGAAATTTGCAGATACAATGACGAAACATCACACTTAATGTAATTGTATTTAATACATTATATTTTGAATTAATATAATGTGTAAGGCATTTTTGTCATGAGGATATGAAAACAGAAACATAATCCTTATTTATTTCAGCACATTAACATAGGTCCATCTTTCTTTACATTTATAGAATGTCCAATATTTGTAAATAATTTACCTGCAATTAAGAATAGAATATACATTCATCTTGGTATAGTGTATGAAATTCCGTAATCTATACTCCTACATAGCCAAAAATGATTGTGGGTAACTGGCGAGGTTTTCTACACTCCTTTGCAAGTCACATAGGTAAATATCTTTTTGATATCCACTTTGCCCCTGTACAATAAAAAAAAAGAAAGAAAGAAAGAAATGTAGTATTTGGCATTTTAGCTGATGTGAAAGAGGCTATAGTTAACTTGAATTAGGAAACTAGAAGACCAAATAAGCTTACGCAAAGTACAGGGCAAAGGAATATGTTCTTGTCTTTACAACAAATCTAAGACAACCATTATTGAGCTAATACACTGTACTTTTAAAAAAAAAGTAAGTAAAATAAGTTAAATAATGCCAATTAAGTATTTAGTTACATAAAGAAAAAAATTACTAAACACATATTAGAAGAATTTTTCTTTTGTATTAAAAAAAAGATTTGAATCTATAGAGAGCACATTTTCATCAAATTGCAGACAAGGTTTATATACATACAACTGAATCTGATATATGCATATACTGGTATAATTCATAAATTCCAATAACAAAAGGAGCATTTTTTACAACCATATAATGTCATAACAAGTTTCTCAAATAAAAGAATCAGTCAGGCATTTATCTCCAAATTAGAAATCAAATGATGATGGGGGAAACAAAATCTACATGTTAGAAAGAATAATATAATAATGCAAGAATCTTAAAATGCACTGTGGTGTTCAAACATCCAGATAAAATATAGTTATTTCAGTAAATAAGAGGATTCTAATAAGTCTCTGAGAATTAGACTTAAGAAATCCGACTAAAACCACAAACAAAAGAAAGCAAAGTTCATCACTATATATAATTAACTCTAAATGGATTGTGCTAGAATGAGTGAAAAAGCATAACTAATGAAACATAAATGACACTTGAAGGTAAATGAAAATAAGTTTCATCTGTTATCTGTTGACTCGTCATAAGAATGGAAATGAAAAAATAATTAAAAGCTTTTATTCTTCAAGATAATATCATTATAGCAGTAAAAATGTAGAGTAAAACTCTCACATAAAAAAATTTAAAAGATGGGGGCAGCACCTGTGGCTCAAAGGAGTAGAGTGCTGGCCCCATATACCAGAGGTGGTGGATTCAAACCCAGCCCTGACCAAAAAAAAAAATTGAAAAGAAAGCAAAAAATGATGAATATAATGTTGACCAAACAAGCAATTGGGAGGAAATAAAAAAAAATATATAAGTTAAATATAAAAAAGGAGAGTAAAAAATAAAATCAAGTTTATTAGTTGTTGCATGAAACATGAATGGGCTTAATTCTCTTACTAGAAAAATAGTGATTATTACTGAAGAAAATAGAGATAATCAAAGAAGATATACAAAAACAGAACCAAGCCCTGAGGTTAAATCTCGGAAGTTACTGTTGTTTTTGAAGACTCCAAGGGATTACAGTGAGAATGACTGTGGATGAGTGCGCATTACTATTTTAAATCTTCAGAGCAAATGAAGCAAGAGTTTGCAGAATGAAAAGAGGAATATTGTGGACTTGTTAGAGTATGCTGAGACATGATTTTCTCATTCCCAGAAGAATATTTGGAAACAGATTAGTGTAGAGGGTGAATTTTAAAGTCCCTTCTTCTAACTTTCATTTACAAATAAAATAAATTACTTCCTGGAGTGGGAAGGATAGTAATCTGAAGAACTTTAGACATATCAATGGGTGGATCTGAACTATTCAGAGCTTCATTCAGAACTATTCTTCAAGCTTAATCTAAAGAAGCACAACACAATTCCCAGTGACTAAATATTTAAAGAAAGAAATGGAGTTGGGTTTATTTCCTAGCTCCATTAACAAGAAAATCCAGGCACTATGTGGAGGTATTTCAGTAACTCAGTCTAAAGGCAAATGGATATTTGTTTCAGGATTAGAAGTCCTGATCAACTCTTTGAAGACTGGAAAATCGCATGACATCCTCATTTATGAATACTTCAAGAATCAGCTGCTAAGGTAAAGGAACTCTGTTAATACACCAACAAATGAGCATTCATTCCCCTGATGTATCTTCAACATGCTGTCCTTGGATAAGATACAGAAATTGTCTCTTAGAAAATACACAAACTTTATAGCAGCACTGGAAACTGTATTACCCAACATCAGGGTGAAATATTTTTTACTCTCCAGGAATTTAGAAAATCACATATTCTCTTATTGACATGTTCCTTTGGAAAATGAAAATGTCATGATGAACTTCCTCCACTGGGAAATAATCTACAGTTTGTGATTAGGGCAGGTATGAAGAGTCCCCTGGAAGAGGAAAGCAATGAGGAATAACATTTTCCTGGATTGAAAAAGTTCCATATTTATCCATTTCTTCTCATATACCTGCTGCTATCACAGCTTTGACGGTGAAGGCTGGTCAACTATATAATGACTACTGATCTATCATCTAAATTTGGCACATTTACTCAGGGGTCATTATCCGAACTGCAAGGTCCAAATATTGCGTATAGGAGCAGGGACAATGAGATTATCAGACCATGTGTCCTATGATAGTTGACTACACCTACCTGCATTTAAAGCAGACATTTGTTTCTTCCCAATGTAGGAGTAATTCCCTTTGAACTTAACCTGCCTTAGTGAAATTTCTGTCATTCTCACAGCTAAGGTTCTGGGTATTAAGCGGGTCAGTGCTACAAGAGAGAGTCTCCAGGGTATAGAAATTAATCACCATCAAAGGCTAAGACATAAGAGTCACAGAATGCCAGGCTGATTTTTATGTCTTACTTTTGGATGGAAAGTACAAAAGGTCTGATAATATGTGTAAGATTTTTGGAGGTTAAAAGTACCTGGAAAACATGTCATTTTCCTTTATAGAAATACAAAGTCTCAGTGGGGAAATGTGACATAGCATTCTGAGATGTTATTTTTTTCCTAGGTTATTCTCAGTCCCCTTTATCCCCTGCTCAAGCAGTCTAATTCTTCACCCAGCTGATCCATAGCATCATCTGGAATGGAGAGTAGGAAAGGAAAGGGAAAACACAGTTCTGTGATCTGGAGTAGAGGAAGCTGAGCTAGTAAATTTTGAACGAGTTGGCTACACAGGAGCTTTGTCACCATCACAATATTCTCCTTTCCAGTGTGTGACATAAAACAAGTGGGGAGCTCTGTCCTGAAACAGAATGATAAATGCCTCTACTCTTTATATGATCCATCAATGAACAAAGAGCCCCATGTTTCCTATCCACATCACCAGTATCTTGCTTGGTACTAGCTAAGTTCCTAAGAACTAGAGGTGGGATAATGAGAAAGTAGTCTGATGTTTAGAGTAGCAGAACAAGAGTTGAAATTTATAATCCAGCTGGCATAGTTAATAAATAAAGTGGCATTCTTGTACATTTGATTTTTATAGCCTGAGATTCACTTACACTACGTATATGTAATTTGATTGTGTCCCAAATGAGCAACTTTGGAAAAAATATTATGCCTAAAAATGTATGAGATACATGCATAAATTGTCTGTGTAATATGCCATAACACTGTGTTACTCTTTAAAAAGCAGCAATCCATATTATGTGAAAATAAGCAATAGTAATAAAAATTACAAGTAAAAATTTTTAAGCATCCCTCCTCCATAAAAAGCTGCTAATTTGAAAATTATAATATATCTCTTAATTATTTTATTATAAAATAATTAATAAGAAAAAATTAAAGTGTATGGAAAAGACAAAACTAAGAGTAAGGCAGCTCAAAATAGCAAACAGAGGAATAATATAGGCTTTAATGCATTTATTAGAAAATATATTCATAACAACATGTGAACTTGATCCAACAGCATCTCTGGATGGATATGATTATGCCTCAGAAAACCTACAATATTATCACTTTTCATGTATACTAACTCTGATGTATTTTCACACAACGTTAAATAATATATCATCAATGAATTTAGACAAACACATTAAATGCAGTGGAATTACTGGTTTATCAACAATATTATATCATTTCTTTTCTGTGCCCCTTTTCATTTCTGAACCTTCAATAGACTTTCGTATGTTCTTGTGTTAGAAATGCAGCAATTGAAGGTGGAGCCAGAATTTGATTTAAAACTTTTTTTCAAAACTTTGAACAAATTCTCCCTGTGCTTGCATTGTTTTTCATTTGCACTGCTCTAAAGAAACAACAACTGATGAATGGATAAAGAAAATGTAGTATACATACACAATGAAATACTATTCATCAATGAAAAATAAATACTATAATTGGCAACAACATGGATAGAACTAGAAGTTCTTATGTTACCAGAAGCAAACCATGCACAGAAAGGCAAGTACTGCCTGCCCTCCCTCAAGTATGGGAGCTAAAAACATTGATTGCATGACGGTAGAGAGTAAAATGATGGTTACCAGAGTATAGTGAGAGTGGATGGGAGGGATAAAGAAAAGTCAGTTTTAATGCAAACAGAAAAGTAGAAGGTAAGGGATAAGTTCTTGTATTTAATAATACAATAGAGTCATTCTTAGATCTCTGGTATGAAGCCCAGTTGGTCACGGTGAATTTTTTTTGTATATGCAACTGAATTCTGTTTGCTAAGATTTTGTTGAGAATTTTTGAACTGTATTCATGGTCTGTGTGTGTGTTTTTTTTTTTAGTTGTGCCCTTTTATGGCTTTGGTATCAAGGTGATATTGGCTTTGTAGAATGAATTCCTTCCTTCTTAATGTTATGGAATAATTTCTATAGTATAGGTACAAATTATTCTTTTAGTTTGGTAAAATTCAGGTGTGAAAGCATCTGATCTGGGAGTTATTTTAGCTGGCAGATTTTTTACTGCTGCTTCAATTTCGATGCTTGATACTGGTCTGCTCAGGAGAGATGTTTCTTTCTAATTGAGCCTAGGAAGGTGTGGACTTCCAAGAATTTGTCCATTTCCTTCACATTTTCAAGTTCATGAGCATAGAGATTTTTATAGTTTTTTGAAAGGATGTTTTATATTCCATTAGTATGAGTGTGACTTCTCTTTTTTCATTTTTAATTGAACTTATTAGAGGCCTTTGTTTTCTGCTTCTAATTAATCTGGCAAGAGGCATATCAGTTTTGTTTATCTTTATCAAGACCTAATATTTTGCTTTATTAATCTTCTGGATAGTTCTTTTATTGTTTCATTTATTTCTACTCTGATCATGGTTATTTCTTTACTTCTTCTCAGTTTGGAATTGTTTGCTCTTCCTTTTCCATTTCCTTGAGATGATTCATAAATTGTTGATTTTTAATCTTTTTGTCTTTGGATGTAGGAATTTAAGGCCATTTTTTTCTCATGATATCATTGCTATATCCCATAGATTTTGATAACTTGTGACCCCATTGCCATTTAGTTTGAACAATCTTTTGATCTCTAACTTCATTGACCCAACTATTATTCATCAGTAAGTTGTTTAGTTTCCATGACTTTGTGTAGGGATGACAGTTTCTACTGGAATTGATTTCTAATTTTATTCCATTGTGGTCTTAGAAGATAGATGGTATAATTTCTATTTTTTTTTAGTTTGTTGAGATGTACTTTCTAGCCTGGATGTGATCAATCTTAGAGATTGTTCCATGAGCTGATGAGAAGAATGTATTGTCACTAGTTTGGGGGTTTCATCTCAGAGATGCAAGGATGGTTTAACATATGCAAATCTATAAATTTGCAACATAAATAGATGTAAAAACAATCACAATGTGACCCTTCAATTGATTCAGAGAAAGCATTTGACAAAATTCAGTATCTTTTTATAAGAACACTCAACAAAATAGGTAGAGAGGGGACATACCTCAAAATTACAAAGTTTGTATATCATAAAACTACAGCCAAAGTCATACTGAATGGGGAAAAATGGAAAGCATTCCAACCTAGAACCTGAAATGGATGTGATTGCTGACTTTTACCACTTTTATTCAAAATAGTGCTGGAAGTACTTACCACAGCAATCTGGCCAAAGAAGAATTTGGATCAAGGGGATCCAAATGTGGTAAGGAGAGATCAGATTATAGGACTTTTTAATGATATAATCTTAGATCTAGAAAACCCCAAAGATTCAACCAAAAGATTCCTGGAATTGATAAATTCTAGAAAGTCTCAGATAACAAAATCAATGTACACAAACCAGTACAATGTACACAAAACAGTACAAACAAAATCCCTATTTAATAAATGGTACAAGAAACTAAATAGCCTCATATAAAAGACTGAAAGAGGATCCACACTTTTCACCACTTACAAAATTTAATTAAGCTTAATAAAAGACTTAAACTTAAGGCATGAAACAATAAGAATTCTAGAAGAAAGTGTTAGAAAAACTTTATAGATACTGACCTAGAGAAAGAATTTAGGAAGACCAATGGCCATCATATATACAACAAAAATGAATAAATAATGCGTGATCATATTAAAAAGTTTCTGCACAACCAAGGACACAATCAACAGAGTTTGTATGCTATACATCTAATAAAAGGTTAATAACAAGAATCTACAAAGAGTCACGAACAGCAACTTTTCAAATGGAGATTGTCTAATAGCCAATAAACACATTAAAATAATGCTCAACGTCTCTACTCATCAAGGAAAAGCAAAACAAAAATCACAATGAGATTTTCACCTAACACAAGTGTGAACAGCTCGTATCATAAAATTCCAAAGTAAACTAAGTGCGTAGGGGTGATGGATGAATAAATGGACATGACAGTTCAAAAACAAAAACACACACAAAAAATTCCAGAGTAACAAATGCTGGTGTGGACATGGAGAGAAAGGGACACCCATTCGCTGCTTGTGGGACTGCAAACTAGTATAACTTCTATGGAAAGTATTATGGAAATACCTTAAAGAACTAAAAGTAGACTGACTTCTTGAACCAGCAATCCTAGTACTAGATATTTTCCCAAATGAAAAAGACATTTTACAAAAAGGACACTAGCACACAAATGTATACAACAGCAAAATTCCTAATTGCAAAGATGTAGAAACAACCCAAGTGCCCATCAATACATGAATGAGTTAATAAATTGCGGCATATGTATGTCATAGAATATTATTCAGTCATAGAAAAAGTATCTTTTGTAATAACTTGAGTGGAACGGAAGACCATTTTCCTAACTGAAGTATGGCAAGAATGGAAAAACGAACATTGCAAGTACTCAATATTAAATTGGAACTAGTCAGCAACCTCTTGTGTACATATATAGAATAAATCTCAAACGAAATTAAGTAGATAAAAGGGAGGAAGGGGAGGGTTAATGTGCCCTTCTCCCAGAATGTATGCACTATACCAGTTAGATGTATACCAGTTAGGTGTAAAATGCATACATTCTGGGAGAAGGGCACATTTATAACTTTGACTTAAAATATACAAAAGCAGAATATGTAACCAAAATGTGTGTACCCCTGTAATATTCTGTAATTGAAACAAACAAAAAAACCTACAGAAGCAAAAAGCAGAATGGTGGTTGCTAGGGGATGGGAGCATGGGAGAATAGGGAGCTCTTGCTGAATGGGTATAAAATTAGAGTTATATAAGATGTATACAAGGTTGGAAAATTAAGGTCACAAATTCATCTTAGAAAAAGTTCTACATGCCTCATTGTCGAATGGCATTACGGTCCCCTTAGCAGTACTGCCCTTGGGAAGCTATGCACGGACACCAGAGCCTAGTCGTCTGTTTATTTTTATTGTTGCTTATACCTCATACATATATCCACCTTATTATGCCTTGTTTTCCTAAAGCAAAAATTCATATTGCCATCCCCTTACAGATTTTACGAAGGTGCTTCTATTCAAAGATCAGATTCATTCCTATGCTGTCAAAATTTAAACAGCTTCCCTCTTCCTGCCATATTTTGTGATCTTCCTGCCAAGATTTTTGTCAAGGTATCGGCAAAAACTAGAAAGCACACTGTCCCAAATTTGGTTTAATCAATATCTGTACACATTTCAACTGTGTTTTACTATAATCAATTTTAATTTCCACATTTGTTGAATCACTTCAATGTTTTAGCCATTACACAGGAAAGTTTAATATTATTCTTATCTTTTTTATCCCCTTTATTTGATGCTGGCTAAAATTTAATTAGTCTAATTTTACTCAGTGGGGCATAACATCAGTGTTTGAAATATGGCACTAGGTATATACATTGAATTGTTTAATGTGATGATCATCAGTTGCCTGGATACAGAAGGATCTTATTTTTGGTGTGGTTTTCTTCTTTTGCCTTAAGTTTATACACTAATGTTCACCACAGCTACATTCATAGTAGCTCAAAACTGGAAACAGGCAGGAGTTCATTAGTTTGTGAATGTACAAAACAACAGGAGACACATAAAGCAACATGGGCTAGTCAAATGCTCCTCACCAATAAAATGAACACTTACTTAGTGCATCCGGGAAAAAGCAGAATCTCAAAATAATCATGCTAGTGAAAGAAGCCAGACACAGAAGCCCATAATTCCATTTATACAACACTCTAGAAATCTCAGAATTAAACAGTGTTTAATGGTTGCAGACAGGAACATAGGAACTTTTGGAAGTGATGAAATATTCCATATTCTGATTGTGGTCATTGTTATGTTACAGTATAAGTTTTTGAAAACTCATCAAATTTTGCATGTAAAGTAGTTTACTATTGCTCTATGTTTGTTAGTCCAAAATGAACATGGCTTTTTAGAAGAGGTTATAAGGAGTATGAAGGCCCAGACACCAGATAGAACTCCATAACTTAGAAAGAGAAACCACTTCAGTGTATGGCCATCAGTTTTTCTTACATAATATTTAAATATTTAAATGTTTCTGGTTCTAGTCCATGAACCCCTGTATCACTCTCCCTCCGGAGAGACCCTAACTGCCCCCTTCTATCATCGCCGGAATCAGCAGCAAGCAGTTAGATGGAGTCTTCACCCCTTTTGCCTAACAGCAGTTGGGGTTTCTACTCGAAGAGGGAGAATTGATGCAGGACATCTGGCGCCCTAGCCAGCTCAGTGGAGCTGACGGACCTCCCGCCTCCTCCTTTGTGGTGTTGGTGCTGCGGCAGCCAGCTGAAGAGCCAGCGGGCTGGATGACAGGCAAGGACGGGGACCTCCAACCCCCACCGGAGGCTCCAATAGCCAAAATGGCTGGACAACTGACGAGGAGACACCTGTGCCTTGGTGTCTCCTTCACTTTGCACTTGGGACTAAATGTGGAACCCCAATTTCCTATGCCTAGGTCAGTTTCATGTGAATCTCCTGGGCCTTAATTCCATGAATGGACTGTGTCCATTCATTGATGCATTCATTCACTTTGCCCCAGAGGGGACTGTGTTCGTTCATTGATACATTCATTCACCTTGCAAAAAATAAATAAAGAAAGAAAGAAAAAAAAATTATTTATTTATTTATTTTATTTTTTTTGAGACAGAGCCTCAAGCTGTCACCCTGGATAGAGTGCTGTGGCATCACAGCTCACAGCAACCTCCAATTCTTGGGCTCAAGCGAGTCTCCCGCCTCTGCCTCCCAAGTAGCTGGGACTACAGGCGCCC
>CAUYRH010024946.1:0-15326 GCA_963574655.1 Perodicticus potto | reverse complement strand
AACTGGTTAACATAGGCTTCACAGCATTTTCTTAGTTATTGTGTTAAGTCATTTATATTCTACACCTAGTAAAATTCACATGTACCCTTGTAAGATGCACTGTAGGTGTGGTCCCACCAATTACTTTCCCTCCACCCATCTTCCCTCCCCCCTCCCTCTCCCATTTCCCTTTCTTCTTGAGCTATAATTGTGTTATAGCTTTCATAAGAAAGCTATAAAGTTGTTTCATAGTAAGACTGAGTACATTGGATACCTTTTCTTCCATTCTTGAGATACTTTACTAAGAAGAATATGTTCCAACTCCATCCATGTAAACATGAAAGAGGTAAAGTCTCCATCTTTCTTTAAGGCTGCATAATATTCCATGGTGTACATATACCATAATTTATTGATCCGTTGATGAGTCAATGGGCACTTGGGCTTCTTCCATGATTTAACAATTATGAATTGGGCTGCAATAAACATTCTGGTACAAATGTCTTTGTTACAATGTGATTTTTGGTCTTCTGGATATATACCTAGTAGAGAAATTGTAGGATCAAATGGCAAGTCTATTTTTAGATCTCTAAGTACTCTCCAAACATCTTTCCAAAAGGAACATATTAGTTTGCATTCCCACCAGCAATGTAGAAGTGTTCCCTTTTCTCCACATCCATGCCAACATCTCTGGTTTTGGGATTTTGTTATGTGGGCTAATCTTACTGGAGATGATATCTCAAAGTAGATTTGCATTTCTCTGATGATTAAGAATGATGAGCATTTTCTCATGGGTCTGTAGGCTGTGCGCCTGTCTTCTTCAGAAGTTTCTCTTCAAGTCCCTTGCCCACCCTGAGATGGGATTACTTGTTCTTTTCTTGCTAATACATTTGAGTTCTCTGTGGATTCTGGTTATTAAACCTTTGTCGGAGACATAACCTGCAAATATCTTCTCCCATTCTGAGGGCTGTCTGCTTGCTTTACCTACTGTGTTCTTGGCTGTGCAGAAGCTTTTTAGTTTGATCAGGTCCCAATAGTGTATTTTTTTTTAAGACAGAGCCTCAAGCTGTCACCCTGGATAGAGTGCCGTGGCATCACAGCTCACAGCAACCTCCAATTCCTGGGCTCAAGTGAGTCTCTTGCCTCCGCCTCCCAAGTAGCTGGGACTACAGGCGCCCGCCACAACGCCTGGCCATTTTTTTTTTTTGGTTGCAGACATCATTGTTGATTGGCGGGCCCGGGCTGAATTCGAACCCGCCAGCTCAGGTGTACGTGGCTGGTGCCTTAGCCCATTGAGCCACAGGCGCTGAGCCGAGTTTTTACAGTCTTAAAGTGGTGTTTATGTGTTACCTGTTTAGGATTTAGTCTTCTTGCTTGAGTGTATTTATTTACTGACTTATTTTATTTGACAAACACGTAAATAGTGCTCACTGTGTGCTGGACCTGGTTCTAAGCACTTTGCAAATATGAACTTACTAACATTCATGTTCGTTGTTGTTGATTGTGTTCAAGGCATTGTGCTAACTACTTTTCATATGGTATACGTTAATCTTCACAGTGGCCCTGGTATAATTATTATCTCTGTTTTACAGATAAGCAATTGAGGTTAGGAACTTGCCCAAAGTTATGCAACTACCTGTATATAGCATGTTATCCTTTTTTGAGTGGTTTGGCTTGCCCAACACATGAAACAGGTCCTTAGGTTTAACTTGACTCTCCTTCATCTTCTTCTTTTTTTAAAATAATTTATTTGTTAGACCAGTTTAAGCATCACTGCAAACTGGAGAGGAAGGTACAGAGATTTTCAGTGCACTCCCTGCCCCACAACTGCACAGCCTTCCCCCACTGCCAACATCTCTCAACAGAGTGGGACATTTGTTACAACTGATGAACCTGCGTTGACAAATCATTACCACTTAGAGTCCTTTGTTTATATTAAGGTTCACTCCTGGCAGACGTTCTATATGTTTGGACAAATATATAATGACGTGTACCCACCAGTATAACAATTAAAATATTAAAATAAGTAAAAATGAAACATTAAAGTATTTGAAAAACAGGCTGTTATCACTGATGAGTTTTCTAAGGACAGTTTAGCTTCACATGATCTCAAGTATGTTTCAGATATGATGATTGTTTTGGTTGTTTGCTTGATTTCTTTATGCAAATACAGCCAGACTGGATAGATAAAAGGATGTGATTTCTTTGCCCCCATAAAGTGAGGTTTTTCTCTGTAACTGCGAGGTAACAGCGACCTCCAGTGGGCAGAAGTTGCAGAAGTTACTGTGGCCACCCAGAGAAGTTGGAGCATTTCAGGCTAATCTTGCACTTGTTGAGACCAGTGTCAGTCAGCCTTAGGTTCAAGGACAGAGGGGCAGCTAGGAAAGACTACACTGGAATGAAGGATTCCCCAAGTATGTATTATAACACCGGAAGATTATAAACTAAATGCTGTTGGTCAGCATGCTCTAAAATATTGTTTCATTATAAAATGCATTGATAGTTTTTACATGCTCAATAATTTATGAATCGTAATTAAGATGTGACTACTGAATGGAATTGACATTTCACTAAAGATAGATCAGGAAGGTGAGTAATCCAAAGGTTTAGCTGTTTAGCTTTTTATAGTGTTGTACGCTTGTTATTTTTCCAGATTTGCTGACTCATGTGTCTCACATTGAGAAGTTGCAACGTGAGACGTTTTTACTGTACAGTCTAGTTTCAGATTAGAACACAGCTTGAATTTCATTTCTGCCTCTTGCTACCTGTATAAGTCTGAGCGTATTATTTAGCCTTTGTCAGCTATTTCCTCACCTGGTCTTAATAATATCGACCCAACACGATTGTTACATAAAGCAGTTAACCCAGTGCTGGGCATAGAGAAAAAATAAACTCAATAAACCAAATAAATCAGATAGTACACTCTTACTATTAATGATAGCTAAAACTTTTACACCACTCTGGTTGTCTCTTCTGTGGCTCAATCGCTTTCCTGCTAAGAGCCTCACAGCTGTAGATTTCCAAAAGAACTTTCTCCTTCCGTGACTTTCCAGAGCCTGGGCTGAGATCCTGGCATCTTGATGTTGAGCTGCCTCAAGCTATGGGCCTTCCCTCCTGCCCCTGTCATATCCAATCAGACACCAATTCTACATGTGACTTTTTGAAACGTATCATACATAGAACTTTCATTCCCACTGCATGGTGGCTAAACATGTTCATTTTCCCCCACGGTCAAGTTATCACTTGTCTTATCTGTATACACCCTTACATGACTGTGGGGAAAAATGAACATATTTAGCCACCATGCAGTGGGAATGAAAAGGGAACTCTATCCAGTCTAGCAGAAAGAAGATGTCCAACTACCTCCAAGGACGGAGAGGTGGACATACTTAGTAAAATCAAAAGCATTAGAGCAGTGTTTAGTGGTAGGATCACGTTCTCCAATGCGCATAAGAAGTACTCAGGAGATCACGGGAACCACAGCTAGTTATGCACAGCTAATGCACAGCTAGTTTAAGCCTGATGCAGACAGGATACAAATATTTATAAACTCTGAAGTTATGAAATTATGATAATTACTATCATCAATATAACAAAAAGGACAGGAGAGTGTCCTCTGGTGTCCTGTCCAGAACCTTTGTTTTTTGATATTTCAAATGGTAAACAACTAGACTTACCTGGCTGCTCGATACCACAATAGAAGCCACATTCTCTCTGTCCTTAATGGCTGAGAAGGCCGCATGAAGTTTGTTGCAGAGCTGTGTATTCAAATGGAATTAGCTGGGGATGTAAGGAAAAACAGAAAGGCATCAGGCATAATGTCTTGCTCTTAAGCAAGCTGGTCTACCATAAGATAATGATTTACAGTTGAAGCCCATCAGAGTCTACTTCCAATTATTCTATTTTAATATTATGTTTGTGCAGGGCAGCCCCTGTGGCTCAGTGGGTAGGGTGCCATCCCTGAGGATAGCAGGTTCAAAGCCGACCCCGGCCAAACTGCAATGAAAAAATAGCTGGGTATTGTGGCAGGTGCCCGTAGTCCCAGCTACTCGGGAGGCTGAGGCAAGAGAATCTCCTAAGCCCAGGAGTTGGAGGTTGCTGTGAGCTGTGTGATGCCATGGCACTTTACCGAGGGTGATAAAGTGAGACTCTGTCTCTACAAAAAAAATAAAAAACAACTTATGTTTGTTCATGACCAATTTTATGTGGGCTTATTAATATTATTTCCCAACACATATATTATAAACTTTCAGTGTAGGTTTGAATATTAAAGGCTCTGACAGAGATCTGTTAAAATAACAGGTGGATGCAGGGGCCCATGCAGCTGTGGTCCCATGTACTTGGCAGGTCCAGGAGTTCAAAGTCAGCTTGGGCAACTTAGTGAGTTGCCATCTCTAAAAACAGCAGCAACAACAAAAAACTCTCTTAAAGCAAGCACATGGAAGCAATCAATAAATATTAACTCAGATCTGTGACACTATTAGCACTATTATTTATCCCAAGAGCTTTCAAAATTTATTTGACCACTGAATTCTTCTGTTTCTGGACTTATAATTAACATTTTTAGGGAGGTGTAAATGTACTTTGGTGAATGCGGGTGTAGCATGGACCACTTATTGAGTTGGAATCAAATGGGCCCAAATTCAAAGCCTTGTGGGACCAATTACCAGCTGTACGACCTTAGTCATTTAATTGTTCTGAGTTTCAGTTCCTGGTTCATCAAATTGGTGTAATATTGTCAACCTTGAAGGATTATTGGAGGGATTAAATTAGAAAATCTGTTAGCAAGTGGGGTGGTACCTGGTACAGAAACGTGACCCAAATGCTTAATTTCTCTTCCTCCTCCTTTATTTTTCTTTATACCTTTCCTGATTCTTTTTCCTCTTCCAGGCCTTTTGAAATCCTTCAAGGCCAGATTTGAACCCGCTGTAGATGATTCTCATTTGACCTACACAGTTTGCACTGATTCCATGGTTCTTTAAATACATGGTTTGCATACACCATGGTAGGTGTGTGGAGTTCTTTATAATATTATTACTTCACAGGTGTGGCCCTCTGGTCCTAAAGCGCAGGAGTTCCCTCCTGTGGGGACCCTTCCCTGTATTTCTTTGGTCCTTTGCATGAGACATGCCCATGCTCATTTGCATACTTGCTATTGCCAATATGTTTTAGGTATAATTTCATATTTGAAGTCTTAGAAGTGAGGATAATAAGTAATTTATTTATTTCGAATGCTTAAAGTAATAACTAAGGCCAACTTCCATATAGCAGAATATTTGGTAAAATATAGAGTTTGCATATTTTCCTCAACAGCTTCCAAAAGGATATACTTGAGTGGGATTTTAATCGTCTCTAAACTGGTGGAATCAATTTTTTTTTTTTTTTTTGAGACAGAGTCTCACTTTGTCTCTCTTGGTAGAGTGCCGTGGCGTCACAGCTCACAGCGACCTCAAACTCTTGGGCTTAAGCAATTCTCTTGCCTCAGCCTCCCTAGTAGCTGGGACTACAGGCACCCACCACAACGCCCATTTTTTGTTGCATTTGTTATTGTTATTTTGCTGGCCAGGGTCAGGTTTGAACCCACTAGCCTCAGGGTATGTGGCTGGCACCATAACCACTGTGCTAGGGTCACCAAGCCTGGTAGCATCAATTTTGAGAGGTTAGTGTGGTCTGACAAGCCCCAGCTTTCTTCATTTGCCCTCAGATTAGCGTGTCAGAAATGAGAGAAAAATACCCATAGTTCTGGGTGCTTTCTGTCCTCTTCTGAACAATAAAGCAATCTTTAAGATTCTCTTACATCGAGATTTGTTTGTTAACTTTGACTCTGAAGTGACTCTAATACAGTGAAAATAGTTTATAACTATAGCCAAGTGGCATCGCCCCCACTCTGAAGTTCCTTTTGGATTCACCCAAGAAAGAGTAACTTAATTTTAATATGCATCATTTACATTTGTTTCTTTTATATATTCTAAGCTTTGACAGTCGCTATTTTATGTAGAAGCAAAAAGGGTCATTCACCACAAGCTAGAATCTTTTCTTTTTAATTTGTTTTTTATTTCAAATTAACATGAGGGTACAAATTTCTAGGTTACATTGTTCTCACTTCTAGGGTAAAGTTCCATTTGTAAAAGAGCCTCTCACCCAAGGGAGCGTGTTATACACCCTCATAATGTGCACCTCATGTCCTCCCTCCTTCTGCCAATCAGCCTCCCCCTCCCACCTGCCTCTACCCCCGTACTAGACTGTATTTGTGTTTAATTTTTTTATTAGCATGTAATTATTTATATATTGATTTCATTTTAGTATGGAGTACACTGGATATTTATTTTTCCATTCTTGTGATACTTTACTAAGAAGAATGTATTTCAGCTCCATCCAAATGTAAATGTAAAAGATGTGAAGTCTCTATCTTTTTAATGGCTGAATACTATTCCTCGGTGTACATATGCCACAGCTTGTTGATCCATTGATGGATTGATGGGCACTGAGGTTGCTCCCATGACTTGGCAGTTATGAATTGAGCTGCAATAAACATTCTGGTGCAAACATCTTTACCACAAGCTAGAATCTTCTTACTCAAAGAATAGCTCATCCCTTCTCAGTGTCAGTGTCCCGTCTGCATTCCCTGGGACCTTGTTAACAAATGCAGGTTCTTATCATTCTAGTAAATTTCTATTAAAATTATTCAGAAATTCTAAGTATATTCTAAATGTAAAATCTAACATTTTCACTTATAAATCATAGAAGATTATCGATCTAGGGCTTTAAAGATTTTTCAGTGTTTTTATAGGTATTTTATAGCCTCTTTTAGAACAATAATAAAAATAAAAATTTTTTAATGAAGAAATCTAAACAAAGTTTCTGCAACAGCAAAGATTATACTGTATTTTCTGTATGCTAACATTAAGTTCTTCTTTTGTACACTGTTTTCAGATACCCATAATTTAAACAAGAGAATTGAGAGATATGGTTTTGCCTCTGATGGAATAGCGTAAGAGCAAACAAAAACCTTTGCCCTTGTGTTGTAAGCAATTTAAGAGATTTCCAGAGAAATGGGAAATACCACCCAAAGATTTGAGATCTATGTGTGGTGAAAATGATTACTGAGGGCAGACTACTAATAATGATTTGACAATCAGTTGAATTTAAATACAAACTGGAGGGAACAACCAACTTCTATTTTATAAATTTTAAGCCTTTGGAAAAAAAAAAAAAGAAAATATGGTCATTTACTATTTATGAATTGAGATAATTTACATCTCTTTCTCTGTGAGTAAAGGGGCTGCTTCCAGTTCACCGTACATCTCTAAAAGTCCGTAAAAGGGAAAGTAAGCTCATAAACCAGTAAGGCTCCTGCAGCTCTGGAGGTCATTGTTAGCTTTTTCCAAGTGCAGTGGCTGAGGTTCAGAAGGATTCAACTGATCACCAGGTAAGGGAGTGGGGAGTAGGGAGTGTGGCATGTGGGGCTTGGAGGCCATTCCCTCTCAAAGCACATCAGTCCCAGCCCAGGCCCAAGGAGTTCAGTCCCTCTTGCTCTTGGGTATTTAAAGTTTTCAGAAAGGCAGATGGTTTCACTTGAGTTGCTTTGTATGACTGGCATTTTTAATGAATTAGTGACAGAAAAGAAATTTTGACTCACTCCCAGCTGGATAATTTCAGAAATGCCAAACTGAAAAGAATGATATCTCAAAAATTCAGGCAAATGAGCATTAAGGGGGCTAAGCTGGTTGTCCATTCAATATATGAAGTATTAGCATTTTCCGGAGTATCAGGTTGGTAATGTAGTTTCAGCTCAGGAGACTTCACCTTTCATTAAAACTCTTATTCTTTCTGCTTTGTTATAATGAAAAAATCTTAAATTGTCAGACATGTAATGATTATGAAAGGTTCTCAGCTCTGAGAGGGAGAGTCAGAAGAGGAAGATACAAATTTCAAAGACCACATTACTGCCTACTTAAGAAAAATAACCTCTGTCCCCATTTTACATCAAAAACATAAGTTTAATTATTTAGACTGTTTTGGAAAACTCCAAATATCAGAAGGTTCCTCAATTTTTTATAGTCAGGGGCTCATTTTATTCACTGACAGGCTAAAGTGCATATTCAATACAAAAAGTTGCCATTTCTATTTGTTTGAGACTTGAACTAAAAAGCCAAGCAATACACCAAAAAATTTTATTCTATGTAAATTCAAAAGTAAAATAGTTACCCACCAAGAAAAGAAAAGAAAAGTACATGAGTCTGAGGTAGCCAATATTTGATTTACACATTTCTGGGACAATCTTAGCACCAATCACTTCAACTTCCACATAGGAAACACTCAATAAATGTTTGCTGAATGAACTGAAAGAATAAGACGCAGAAAAGGACAACAATTTGATTCAATGAATATCAGTTCCCTTTATGTAAGTATACAGGGAAATTTAGTGGACTACTGTTTTTGCTAATATATTCCGGAGCAGCCTGGCTTTCTCCCTCACTTCCTTCAGGCCTCTGATCAAGTGTCCCCAAAGAGAAGGCACAGAAGGTGGTGAAAACTATGGCAATGTTTCATCCCATTCAGGTGGAGAATGAGTCTTTGGAAAATATTAAATGTAACATTTTATCTTGAACATAATTCAGTAATACCTGTCAATATCAGCAATGTGAAACCTTGCAAATAAAATAAAAATATATCCAGTTTCTATATTAAAAGACAAAAAGAAGTCATAGAATTTGATGTCTGAGTCACTTTTTTCTTAGAATATGCAACTATGTATGTTGATACTGATTTTTGCACATTTTTATTATTTTAATTGCTTAAAATATGGATACATTACTTTCATCTTAAAAGCTTAAAACATACTTAAACTATTATTTAATGCATATCTTATCTAACCATATAAGTAGTATAACTAAATTTAAATTCACGCTTAATAGTGTTTAAATTATCACTCCTATTCCTTTTCATACTTACTCATTTTTTAACCATTATTAATAAAATTTCTGACAATGCACAAATGATACTCATCTTTCAAGAACTTGAACACACTTTTTGGTTTATTTTGCTTTATAGTCTATTTGTTCAAATGCTCAGCCATGTTGATTTGTCTTGAGTTCATCTTTCAAAATAAGCCAACACAAAACAAACGAGTATTGTTCATAAGGCAACTGACAAATGAACTATTATTCTCATATACATACTATCTCAATATCAAGCCACTGAGTAATGTTTAGAAAGTAGTCTTCCAGGTAGAGAAGGTATGAATTTTGAAATAAGGTCTCAGTTTAAATCCTATTTCTTCCATGAGTTACCAGTATGACTTACCTACTCTAAGCCTCAGTTTCTCTACCTGTAAAACATACTTCTTGTAAAGATTATACATGTAGTGTGATAGATTAAAAGTCTGCATACCCCCTATATTCATATTTTGAAGCGCTGCCCCTATGTGTGACTCTATCTGAAGGTTAGGCCCTTAAGGAAATAATTAGGGTTAAATAAGGTCATAAGGGTGGGACCCTGATCCAATAGGATTCGTGTACTTATAAAAAAAAGGAACTAGAGAGTACTCACTCTCACCCTCTCCTTTTTTCTCTTTCATCCTCTCTCTCTTCCTCTCTTTCTGTGCCATATGAGAACACAGCAAGAAGGTGGCCATCTGCAAGCCAGGAAAAAACTGAATCAGTGGGCACCTGGATCTTGGACTTCTTAGCCTCCAGAATTGTGAGAAATAAATTTCTACTTTTTAAACCACCTAGTCTGTGGTACTTTGTTATAGCAGTCCAAGATGACCATACACATGGTGCTGGTGAAATAACAATACAACACCACACACATGGCTGACATTGCAGGCAGCCCACACCTTACATAGCAACCTCTTAGCTGAACCTCATGTGTGTTGGAACTGTGTCCTCATTTCGCCTGGTAGCTACTCCAGAAATACGCAAAGTGAGGACTGCCTGCAAACTTATAATTAAAATAGGTATTATAATAATCATGTGTTGAAATTATATTTGTTAGTGCATTTAGAATATAGTTATATATATAATTATATTGTTATATGATTAATAGCAATAAAATTATCCAACAATAATAAAGTGATAATAAATCATTAAAGAAAGATGTGGATTGTTTCCATCAGTCCACTCAAATGAAATTGTTTCTAGCTTTGACAAAAGTGGATACAAAATCTTTGGTTACTGTGCAAAGTGAGGAACTAAAGGATTGAAAATTCACCCCTTAGCCAAAGTAATTGTCTTAGCTTTTTGTATTTCTTGCCTTGGAGAGAAGGGGAGTATTATTGGGAAGGAAGCTGACTATCACTTTAACTTTGCTTGAGTGATAACTCATATAGAAGATAGTGAAATTTTTGACTGGGTATGATTTCTTTGTATAAGTTGCATCCTAAGCTGATGGAGATATGGAGATGATGATTGTGCAATTGCTTATGGAAAGAAAGAGGAGCAGTTCAAATACCTGTAAATTAACAGTGGCACTAAATTGTGATATAAATTCTCACTGACACACAGTTTCCAAAAGTGTGCAGTGTCCCTCAGTGAGCTGGACATGAACCCTAATTTTGCAACCTATATACAGTGAGTCAATTTCTTCCACCACTGGAGCAGATATCATCTCTCTGGTCTGTGAAATGAGCATAACAATATTGCCCAGGGCTGTGAGGGTTTGAAAACATGGAGGGAAAGCACTGAGATAGCGTTGGAACATTGCGGTCGCTCAACACTGACACCTAATACTATGATTTTAAAGGTGTTCAATAGAAAACTTTGAAGAGCTGCTCGATGAGTGAAAAAAAAAGTTTTCCTGATGAACTTGCAGAGATATATCCCCCAAAGGGCAGGTACAGATACCTGTCTAGCTGTGCTTGGCCTGGTGCCTGGCCCCTAGTGGGCACCCAGTTATCTCCATTGACCGAACATGCCACATGGCCTCACCCCACGGGCCGGCACTGCAGAGGCAGAGGTTATGCGATTAATTTCCAATTAGCTTTTGGAGAAAACTCTGACTTGTGGGCTTGGACCAACACAGTGCTCTGAGACCACCCCTTGTAAAAATACCAGAAATACTGGCTGTTAAACAATATGACAGACCTGTTCATACAATCTATTCAGGCTCTTCTTTTTTTTCTTTCTTTCTTTTTTTTTTTTTTTGAGACAGAGTCTCACTATGTCACTCTGGGTAGAGTGCTATGGCATCACAGCTCACAGCAACCTCAAACTCTTGGGCTTAAGAGCAAACTCTTTTTTTTGTTGTTGTTGTTGTTGTTGCAGCTTTTGGCCCGGGCCAAGTTTGAACCTGCCACCTCCGGTACATGGGGTCGGTGCCCTACTCCTTGAGCTGTAGGCACCGCCCGTCTCTCTTATTTTTAAAGATTTATTTATTTATTGTTGGGGATTCATTGAGAGAACAAAGAACCAGGTTACATTGATTGCATTTGTTAGGTAAAGTCCCTCTTATAATTGTGGCCTGACCCCCAAAGGTATGTCACCCACTGTGACCCCCCAGTCCCCTCCCTCCTTCCCTCTCTCTGTTCTCCCTAAAGTTTTATTTATTTTTAATTGACAATAATAATTGTGTCTGCTTATGGGGTGTAGTGTGATGTTTTGATCTATGTATACACTGCAGAAAGGCATTCAGTCTTGAAACGAGGCTTCAGCAGTGTCAGGTATGCATTAGTGTATAATCCTAGCATCACCACCCAAGAACTGCCTCTTCCCACAGCCGTGCTGGTTCTTCCTCTGTGGTCACTTTGCTGATCACATTTCAAAGGCAGAACTCAAGTCTGTCTCAGGGTGGACCATGAAACAGGAACATGGGCTGCCAGGGTCACTCTTTATTGCAGGGCCAGCTGCCCTCCCATCTGCCTGTCAGGCTGAGAAAAGACCAAGAGCTGAAAATGGGAAAATAATGCAGCCCCACTGAAAAAAAATACATATTTTTCTGTTGTCATTCTGTGAATAGAACCTGGAAATTAACCCATGACCTTTTTGTGTTATTAGTTCAGAAATGAGTAGGAGGCAGAGCGATGAATCCCTTATATCACCTCTGACACAAAAGCTACAAAGAAAGAAAATAGTCATATTTTTATATGATTATGAAGTCCTACAAAGATGGAACATTTTGGAGTCTTATATGTGATTGGTGTTAAAAAAAAAAAAAGCAAAAGCAAAGCAAAGTTAATATGGCTCCAAGCCAACACTGGACACGTGGGCTGCCCAGGCCTGCTGCCCAGTCCTGCTGGCCTTTGGTGCCTGAGTCTCAGCACTGGGGAAAACGGGACTCTACATCCAGGGCTCTGCGTATAGAAGTTTCGTGGATGAGTTCTCAGTATGTCTACATGTGAGTGCCTTTCCCCATCATTTTGACATTGTCTCAGCATTACTGAGACAGGGTGTCAGCATCAAAGCTCTTGATTTCCTTCAGTCCGAGAATGTCCTCCCAGCAGAAGATCTCCTCTCCTTTTGGTTACAATATTCTCTCCAGTCATCCACCCCCTTGGACTTCTTCGCTTTTTATTCTTTCTTTTTTATTTTGTTAAATCATAACTGTATACATTAATGTATTTATGGAGTACAAGGTGCTGATTTTATATACACTTTGGAATGTTTACATCAAATTGGTTAAGATAACCTTCACCTCACTTACTTATTTGTTGTGTTTAGACATTTATACTATACTCTTAATAGTTTTGACATGTACCCTTGCACGAAGCTGGAACATATTCTTCTTAGTAAAGTGTCTCAAGAATGGATCCCTTCACTTTTAAATGAAAGCAGGTTCAGTGATGACCTATGAAGGAAGCCTGCAGAGACTGCTGCTTCCTGTATGCAGGGCAAGGGCTGGCACACCACTCACACCTCGCTTAGCACCCAGATCTGCACAGGTGATCAGGAAGTGTGGAATGAATGAAAAATCATGAGTAGAGGAGAAATCTGACCACTCAGTTATTTTCTGAAGTGATCCTAGTGTCTCTTCCAAGTTTTCTTGATATAACAATCCCGAAATCCTCTGACTTGTGGTCTACAGCAGTTCTCCGATCTGTATTTAGCAAATTTACAGTCAATGTAATTTTGGGTCTATTTGGGGTCTAAATCCATCATCTCGTTTTCTTCTTCTTCTTTTTTTTTAATTGTTGGGGATTCATTGAGGGTACAAGAAACCATGTTACACTGATTGAATTTGTTGGGTAAAGTCCCTCTTACAATTGTGTTTTGCCCCCAAAAGGTGTGGCACACACCAAGATCCTCCATCATCTTGTTTTCTAAGCATCTTACAAAAAATATGTTCTTTTCTTTTCTCCCTTCTTTTTGCTAATTTTTGAATTAATCAAGTATTATTATTACATTTTCCCTCCTCTATTTTATTATCCTTTAATTAAAAAGGTAGAGAGGACCCCTGTGTGAGCCCTGCTTTCCTCATTCCTGAGGGTCAACAGCTGAAATCTCTTTGCGTACCTCTGACCTATGTTTGTCATTTAACATACTATCACCTGCCCATTCTGGGCAAAACTCTCATGGAGAGAGAGACAGTCCCTGAACTTATGAAGCTTACACTCTAATGTGAAAGATAGGGAAAAACAAATACTCTTATTTCAGGTGATAAATCCATGAAAAAAAAAAAAAAACCAGAGTAAAGTACTAGAAAAGAAAGGGGTTATTTTAAGCAGGATAGTATAGGCATATATTGCTCTCTGAAGAGGCAATATTTGAGCCATGCAAAGATGTAGTTAATTTTAAAATATGAGCTAATGGTAACACAAAAAGTGAAAGGGGATTAAGTGAAATTAAAATGCAATAATACTCTTAGTAAATGTCTGGAAAGTGGTAAAAGTACTCATTTACATTGGACTTTTCGTGAGTTAAGTATGCATTATATATTATCTACAGTTTTAATAAAAGCATAATAAAAGAGAGGAGGGAAAAATGTAACAATAATACTCAATTAATCCAAAGAGTAGCAAAAAAGAAAAAAAAAAGGAGAAGAAAAAAGAACATAGTTTCAATAAGACAAATTGAAAACAAATGATTGACTTAAACCCCATATATACCCCAAATTACACTGAATGTAAATTGGCTAAATAATCAAAGAAAATAATTCCAAACAAATGATTGTAAATAAAACTCAATCACCTGTAGCTTGCAGGCAATACACTTTTTAAATATAAAGATATGAAAAAGGCAAGTAAAGGGCATAAAATTCCAGACAAGCATTAACCAAAATAAGATTATTTTAGATTAGAAAAGTAGACTTGAAAGCTGTGTAAGAATTAGGCTGGATGTAGTGGCTTACTCTCTTAGCACTCTGGGAGGCCGTGGCCAGTGGATTGCTTGAGCTTAGGAGTTGGAAACCAGCCTGAGCAAGACTGAGACCCTGTCTCCGCTAAAAATTGAAAAACTAGCTGGGCTTTGTGGTGGGTGCCTGTATTCCCAGCCACTTGGGAGACTGAGGCAAGAGGATCCCTTGAGCCTAGGAGTTTGCGGTTGCTGTGAGCTATGACCCTATGGCACTGTAGCCTGGGATAATAGAGTGAGACTCAGTCTAAAAAAAAAAAAAAGAAAAAGAAAAAATGGCCATAAAAATTACTACAAATCAAGATGGCCATTTTATAACAATGCAAGTGTTAATCCACCATAAAGATGTAACAATTCTTAATTTATAATGTGTCAAATAACATAGCTTCAAAAATATACAAAGCAAAAATTAACAGAATTAAATGCAGAAACAGACAAATCTACAAACATGGTAGGATATTTTAATATACTTCTTTCAGAAATTGATAGAAAGAGCAGGCAAAAAGAAGTCAGTACCGAACTAAATGAACGCCTGTAGAGCAAGCTGGACAAGGATGCCTGCTAGCTTCTCCTTTTTGCAACATCGCACCAAGGTCTTTGCCAGGATCTACCAGGCTTATTTGTGTGGACAGGGGAAGGAAGACAAATGGAAACCCACATTCTACATATCTAATATGTTACTATAGTAAAGGAATTATAGGGTCAAATGGCAATTCTATTTTTAGATCTCTGAGTGTTCTCCAAACGTCCTTCCAAAGCGGATATATTAGTTTGCATTAGTATCCAATGTATACACCCCTAATATGAAGCAAATTTATATCTTTCAAGCGAAGGCTACAATCCACTTATTGCACAATAAGATGGGGAAAGGGGTGAGGGAGGGAAGGGGAGGGAGAGGGTGGGGGGAGAGACGATAAAGGCTGAGATCACACTTGTGGTGCATATGTGAAGGGTCAGGAGAAATCTTCTAAATATGGATCAAAATTGTTTTCACATAGTAAATGAGAAAATATCATGAATGTTACATTAATCAGGTTGATAAAAATATCTCCGATTGTATGG
>CAUYRH010024943.1:0-21271 GCA_963574655.1 Perodicticus potto | reverse complement strand
AGAAGTCACTTCTCTCTCTTGGCTGGGTTCCCAGCATTCAGCTCAATTGTGCAGTTTCGAGAGGTTATCCTCCCTTTTGGATAGGAGCCTTTTTCGGAAGCTGCTTCCAGTCAGCCATCTTGCTCCGCCCCCCTATTATTTTTCATTACATTATTCCCCCCCCCACCCCTCCGTGGTAAGACAGAATTCATATTTTGTGTTTTAAAGGTTTACCTGGTTTATCTATATAGAAGTTTCTATAATACACAATTTCATGTCCCAATTGCCTGATTCAAAGAAAATTTACTATCATAAGTAAGAATCTAAAATTCAACTTAAAGTAGGATTGTTGTCAGGTAAGAGTTAACAATAATGTTTTCAATTTTTACTAATAAATTAAAAAGCAAAGACTCAATTAACTTTCTTAACAAGGTAATTAACCTAAAACATTTCATGAGCTGCTGAAACATTCAAAGTCTATAGTTCCATGTGTCAAATACATCATAAATCATAGAAATCCTTTAGGTATAAGAATGTCCAAGCTTATTTTCTAAATGATAGTAGTAGAAACCATGTGAGAGAAGAAACATTTCCTGTGCCTGAGCAATTAGCTTCCAATTACAAGTGAATAATGATGACTACACTCTTACTTTGTAAAAAGAAAATAAGCCGTCAATCACAACTTGAGAGCTATGTGACAGTTCAGGATAGCACAGATATAATATAAGTGTAATAAACGCTTTTTCATCACAATGTATGTATACTTATCATCAGAAACATGAAGGAATGAATTTAATTGGTTTTTAAGAGCTTACAGAAGATGAAAAGCAAATTCCAAAGGAAGGAAAAATAGAAGGATAGAATTAGAGAAATAACTAAATGTATGATACGCATTTTATTCCAGAATTCAAGGGTATCTTTCCTTCTTACATCCCCATATGAAAAAGGACAAGAAGTTGGCATATCCTTGAAAAGAAAATTCTAAAATATCTAGCAATTTTTAAGTGCACATATTGTTTAGCTCAGAAATTCCACTTCCAGTAATCCTACATGATTACCAAAAAAGGATATGTACAATAATAGTCATTGCTATATTATTTACAATAACAAAAGAAAAAACTAGACACATCCATACTATGGAATACTATATATGTTCAAAACAATGAGGTCACACTATACAAGTAATACGGAAAGTGATAGAACATACATTATTGAATTTTTTAAAGTTGTATTACATTATATTTTATAAATAATTCCACTTTTAAACAATTACACATATGTTTGTATGTGCATATAAAATGTTTGGAAAGATACATAAGAAGCTATCAAAATTGTTACTTCTTTTGAGTGGAGCTAAAAGGGGCTTTGAGAGAAAAGTTTTATTTTTTTGAAACAATGAGCATGTACTACTTTGAAATAAAATATCCTTAAAATTCCTAAATCCCTATAGGAGGTATCAATGGCCCAAGTTTAGCAAGTGTCTGTTTAATTCATGCCTGACTTCCCTCTCTGACCTAAAGCTTTCAAATTCAACAGAATCTAATCTATATAAATTAGTTGTCAATCCATCTGACAAGCTAACCTAAATTTAAGCTATAAAATAGTCAAGTGGGTTTTAAAACTAAAGATCTTCACAAACCTCTTCTCCTGTATCTCACATCCCCATTTCCCAACAACTGCATTCCCAGAAAGTTGGGTAAGAGAATAGACAAGCACATGTAAGTGTTCTCACGTGTTCTATAGCCCCCGCCTGTCCATTACTATAGTCTCGGTATTGTCCAAGCATCTGGTCCACTTGTCGCAGGTTCCGACTGGTGTCCTTGAAAGCAAATGGGCTGTGTTAATTGTTCCAAACATTGTTTTTCCCAGTCAATCTTGGTAGTATGTCAAACAGCTAAGTTAACAGTTTTACAGATAATTTAATTTATATCATAGTTAAATTGAATTTTAATCTACTTCACAAATATCAAAGAAATCTAAACACCAAGAAAGATACTGAAATAAAACTGCAGTTAACTTGTGTAAAATCTGAAGCACATAATTTAAATCTTTATTCAAGGTTGCCTAATAAGTCAGCAACAAAACCATAAATTGAAAAGAATCCTCATTTTCAATATGTGGACCTCAACTAATTCATACTTTCCTTACAGAAAAGAAATCCCAAAAGAACAAATCTAGTAGATTGTGTACAAGAGAAGCAAATCATTAAAATCAGTGTTACTCCAATTACTACATCACCTCAGAACTTGATAAAAGGGAAAAGAAAGTATCCTTTTACCTCAAGCTATAAATAATAAATTTAATTCTAATCACAACAGAAATGATTTTCACCTAAGCACAGTAGGTTTCACTAAGAGATTAATGGGGGCATTTCTTTCAAAAACATATATTTATTAATGTACCTAATTGGTGGGAAAGTACAATAATTCATACTCCAAAATTATATTGTTATCTTAGTTTAAATACATTTAAAACGAATAGACCTTCTGATTTTTAAATGGTATCAAGGCTTCACCGAAAATTATCCTCTCCTTATCTAAGCACACTAATCCAAAGCAATTAAAAGCCAAAATCCACGCTTATCCAGGCTATAAAGTAAGGGATTAATTAAGAAGGAAATAAATCCCATTTCTGAGTTTTCTTTTTCCCAGCATTAACTATGTTCCCCTTTCCCATCTCTTTCCTAAGCCTTTTCTATGGAAAGGGTGTAAACTGCCTCCGCCAAACACTGTTAAAAGTTAGCCTCTAAGTCAAAATGGCATCTCTATAGCATTTATCCATAGGCAATCTACCTTGCCAACATACGGGCAACTTCTCTAAAGGCACTTGCCCAGAAGAAGCTCAAATACTAACAGTAATTTCTAAGGGTTTCACTCCCACGCTACTTTATTTGGAAATATTGCTTTATCCCAAAACATGCTCCACAACCTATCATATATTTGAAATATCTTTACTAATGTTAGTGGGCCTCAATGATTTCCAAGTCCTAATTCCCAGGACCTATATACATATACCTTATGTGGCAACAGAGATTAACACATGTGATTACATCAAAGCCTTTGAGATAGGGAGATCCTACTGTATTACTGAGTAGACCCAATGCAATCAAAAGCATACTTAAAAGAGGGCGAGGGTGGCAGGAGAAGTAGAGTGGTGTGATGTGAGGACTCAGCCCATCCCTGCGGGCTTTGAGGATGAAAGCAGGCCTCGAGACAAGGGCAGCCTCAGAGGATAGAAAAGGTAAGAGAATAAGATTTGCCCTAGAGCCTCCAGGAGGGAATGCAGCCCTACCAACATCCTGATTTTTAGTCTCTCAAGACCAATGTCAGACTTCTCACTGGCAGAACTATAAGATAAGTTTGTGTTGTTTTAAGATATTAGTTTTGTGGTAATTTGTTACAGCAGCAAGAAAACTAATACAGTGGCTAAAGCTATCACTCTGCTCAAACTATTTAAAATGTATAAATGCAACCGCTGTTAAACTGACCTGTAAAGTACTTGTTATGGTGTTGACCTTCTCAGTGACTCCGACTGTAGGATGACTTCCGGTTTCCCTGTGACCTGATCTGGGAGCCCATCGACTGAATCGGTCACCATAGCGCAAGTGGTCTGACTCACTGGACGATTCTGCCATTGATTTATATAAATCCTTCAAAATAAATCCAAGTCTAGGTCAGTCAGATGGTAAAAACTGGGGGAAACAGATTAATTATTCACTTTTTGATCTTTTTAAGTATTTATTACTTCAGTTCTTTTCTACATTGTAATTTCTACATACAGAGCTTACCAACACAAAAAGTCCCTTCACCATGTAACTGCCTTTACTTTTCCGCTTTAAAAGCGATTCATCAGACATGTTTTTGGTCCTGTTTACAACTCTAAATAATAATAATCCCTTAGATTGTGCAATGCTTTCAAATTCTAAAAGCATTTCACATACAATAGCTCACTTAATCCTACCAACAACTCTGTAAGGTAGAGGAAAACACAAATATAGTCAAACTTCCTAAGTCTGACCACCTGAGGGACTGTAACAAACTGGTCAAAATACAGAGTGGTCAACATAAGGAACTAGGCCTACTGTACTGACACATACGTGTGGTGCATGGCAGTTCTCTTAAAATTAGGGAAACTTAAGCCGGTGGTCAACAATGGAGGTTCTACTGTGTTTTCTACAATTATGATCTTGCAAGTGTCTTAATATTAGTCTGATAAGAACATTGTATCTTTAAACCTAAAAATACAGCAAACATACAGCGTGACCTGCAATAAAGGAATCCCATTCAGTGTATAGTGAAAAATCTTATGTATCTTAATTCAAAATATATTAAACAAGTGGTGTAACAGAGGTACAAATTCTATAATGATGACTATGTGAGAAGATAGCATCTTCAACAGCTCTAACGAACAGAAAACCAAACAGCCCGAGAATAATTTGATCATCAGATAATTCTTTTAACATGCTTTTCTCCCATTCTTACCCTAATTTTCTATTTTATGCATAAGAAAATTATTTCATGCAAGCAAATCTCAAAAGTTTCAGGAAACCTTTTAACAGAAGTTGACGAAACTAAATATATTTAGAACAAGGAAGCATCAGAGAAAAATCAACTGGTCAAAAGTGAAAGTTTACTGATTATCCAAATAATTTCGTTTTCTACTTAACTTAATCTTTATTTTAGTACTAATTTCTATAATCTTCCTAAAATCAATAGGCCATTTTTTCTGACTTATTAAGTAAAGTGTGATGAAACTTTTATTTAATGATAGAATATTCTGAACTTCTGAATCTTTATTCTGAATTCATCTTGGGAAATATTTGACCATGTACCTAAAGAGAAGATAGAGGAACTTACTAAATATATTTCGATCCTAGAGAATTTAATGAAAGCAATCATGTTTTTAAAATATTAGATAAAAGTAAGTAAATAAATAAACAACCAAAGAACACTAGTTGTGAGCTTAAGTTTTTCGAACGTGAAAAGTCTATCTTTGCCACATCAACAAAAGGGTCAATGGAATATCTGAGATTAGGGTTAGAGAATATCCTCAAATACCCATGCTTCTCCTTTTCCTATCCCACACCTCTTAACTTCTTTCCGTACCAATCTTCTCTGGTTCTTGCCTCTCTTCTCAGACATATAAGCACAGAGGAATACTGCTCACAAGGTAACTCTCTCCCTTATCAGAAAACATGAACGAGAAACTAAGCCTGAAGCAAACGTCTGGCTTTGTTTGTCTTGGCTTATAATTGTTTAACTCTAAAAGAATAAAGTCAAGAACAGATGAAAACTTACATTTAAAGTTCACCTTTTAAACTTAGGAAATCACTTTTGTGTGCATCTCATAAATCTATGCTACATGACCTAAATCTTTCACTCTAAGTGGATGCTTTGCTTCCCAACATCTTTCATTAGTGAAAGCAGGTAAAACCAACATTTTCTTGGGAGCTTGCTATTAAACAAGATACTATGTAAATGCTTAAACAGAAAACCGTATTTAATTCTGATAATAAATTATAAAATAAACACTATTAACACCTAATTTACAGGGGATGCTAAGGCCAAAAGGAGTTCAGCAACAGATGCAACTCCATGCATTAATTACAGGTAGCAACCCCAGGATGTAGACCCAGGATTCAGCCAGACTTCTCTGTTCTTCAACGCTACGTTCATTCCACTGTGTTCTGCTATCCATTACATCCAATCACAGCAAATAAAAATAGCTAAAGACAGAGCAGGCCAGGGCTTCATATGGCTACAGTTTCCTCAACTCCTTCTCATTTCATGTCAGCATAAAAATATCAAAAAGAAAAGGAAATATAAGAAGATGAAACTTTTTTTTTTGAGACAGAGTCTCACTCTGTCACTCTGGGTAGAATACCGTGGCATCATCGTAGCTTACAGCAACCTCAAATTCTTGGGCCTAAAGGAACCTCTTGCCTCAGCCTCCCAGTTAGCTGAGACTACAGGCAGCTGCCATCATGCCTGGCTAGTTTTTCTACTTTTAGTAGAAACAGGTTCTTGCTATTCTCAGGATGCTCTCAAACTCCTGAGCTCAAGCAACCTACCCGCCTAAGCTTCCCAAAGTGCTAGGATTACAGGTGTGAGCCACCATGCCCAGATAAGAAGATGAATCTTAATTAGGCACACAGGGAAGAAAAATGAAGTGACATATCTACGCTACATTTAATAAAGAGCCCTGCAAACAAATCAAACCACTAGCTTCATAGTAAGGGGATTTTGTTCCCCGACTCCTTTTACCTCTTGCATAAAAGAAAATAATAATTATGTCTGAGGTCTGTAGCTTTCATATCAAAATTGTTTTGCTTAGAGTATAATAATGTTCATGTTAACAAGTCATAATTCTTGAAGCTAAATTGAAATTAAGAAACCATGAGGTAGAATAAAAAGACAATGTTTACTATAATGGTTGCTGGTGAGAAAAAGGAACAAAATATCATTGGGATTTGATTTTTCTAAAAGGCTCAAACTTTTTATAATAACCAGTTACCAATAAATAACTGTGTTGGATACAAACGGTATGTAAGACACTTCAAAAAAATAGACAACTTGAGCTTCAACTTCACTAAAAATAGGAATAACTGAAATTTTTATGTTTTTTAATAACAAAAATATTTAAATTGAAAATAATAGACTAATAATAAAACAAGCATTCATATATGTACCTAGAACTAATAAATACTATCATCTGGCATATTTTTCTAATTTTTTTGTAATAGTAAAAGATGCAGAATATTAGAGTGTTGGTACCCTCTGATCCAGCCTTCACCCGGTATCATTCCTGCCCCACCTCCTCCAGAATGACCACAGAAACGATTCATGCATCAACAGTCCAAGCCATGGTTTTACATTTTTACCATAGGCATAAGTACCTCAAAAATCTTTTGAATGGAACATGCATTTATAGTCAATTGATAAATGCTAACAAGTGAAGAAATGAGATACTGAATTTAACTCTGAAACAGAAAAATCTTAGTGGCATTAAGTAAAATTAAGAACAAGAACAACAATAACTCAATTATCTCCAATTATCACATAATATAGGAGGGAAAAAATGACCTCTCACTTACCCCACTAGGATTGCATACTTTTAATAAAATGGAATCACACTTTCCAGCATGAGTTTCACCAGTACGTACATACAATGTCTTCAGCTATTAATTTCAATTACTTTGAGCAATAAGAGATGTTCAAACTCCTGCATCTGATGGAACACCTGCAGAGATACCAAGATTTAAGGTGAGCTGTACCTGAGAAATTTGCATTGTTTTTTTTAAGCACAAAAAACACTTAGCAATCATCTAAAGACTTTAATTACTTAAGTTTCATAAATGTTGAACTAAGGAAAATTAAAGAATCTAATTATATTAAAAACAGAAATTACTTTTGTTGTTGATAAATATTTGGCATTTTCTTCGATTATTACTGACAATTCAAAAGGTCAAACATGATTCGCATACCTAACGGAGAGAACACTTGAGGCTCAGAGCCAGCACGGAAGGCATGGATGGGGAGAGGTCTATCCTTACCAAAAGATGCCAGTCTATCACAGCCAGGACTACCACTCCCCAAACACGGGGTTGATGGAGGAGAAGAGGAACAGATGAGAACAGAACAGCCATCAAAGTTGACAGGAAGCTCATACCACATTAATCAGAAACTAGGGTAGAATGTATGGAGAGTCATGAAAATAGCTCCTGAGTGGCCTTAAATACACCTGACTCAAAAAGTACAAAGCAGTGTCAATTATATACTTTCCATTCATCATTAACAATGTATTATTGTATGCTATAATTTAAAAATTACTTTCTAAAAAGTACGGCAAATCCTAACATTCCTGGCATTAATAAAAACTGACTAGGCCTCTGAAAATATTCTCCCCAGTGATACTTTACTTAACATATTAGATTAATTCCATGTTGATAAAAGCATACCAAGTGGCCACATAAGAAAATAAATATGCATGGCCATGAAAATATGTTCAACATAATCTAAGAAATGCAAACTAAACAAGATGTCTTTCCAGCCTACTAAAATGTTTTCTTTTAAATAATAAAGTCTATGGTTAGCCAGGTTGTTAGGGAAGGAACACATTTTTCTTTTGGACTGGGTTTGAACCCACCACCTCTGTCATATGGGGCCGGCACCCTACTCCTTTGAGCCACAGGCGCTGCCCAGGAAAGAACACTTTTAAAACAGCCAGGTTGTTGGGCTAATAATACTCATAACAGGAACATGTACATTGATATAACTTGTCTGGATGTCAGCAGGCAATATGCACCAAGAACAGTTTGCACCTTTGATCTAGTAATTACACTTGCAAAAATTTCTCCTAACAAAATCACCTAGAATACATATAGAAATATAAATAAATACATTTATAGAATTATACATGCATATATATGTGTGTATATATATATATATATATATACACACACACACACACACCACACACATATAGTTACTATGAGGTTGTAATAAAGGGAAAATAAAAAAATTTAAATTTCAAAATATAAGAAAATGGTTAAAAAATGATACATCCATACCATGAACAGTACATAGCCTTTGAAACCTCTATTTCTTAAGAATATTTTATGGCAAAGCAAGGGATAAAAGTATGAATTCTAATTTTGTAATAAACTCTATCTGTATGCATATATAAATTATCAGTATAAAAATTCAGAGGTGCAGGAAAGAGCAGACAGAAAAGGGGAGGAAAACACCAAAAGTATGTATTTGCCATCCAGAGTTTATAGTCAATTTGCATTTCTTAAATATTCTTATACTTCATAAATTTTCTATAATGAGTATGTACTGATGTATAATCAGAAGGAAAACTATAATATAGTATTTCCTCTAAGGAAAGAAAAATATAAACATCACTTTCAGATCTACTAGGTTAATAGACTGACAGATTAACAGGCTGACAACCCGGAAAATGAGTTTAAATAAAAGCTCTATATTTAGAACTCTCTTCTTTTTGGTACCTTTTGTTTCCTGTTCCTTCCTAGTAACTTTGCAAGCTTACTTCCTAATCCCCTAGCATCTATCTAGATAGAGCTAGGTCACTAGTTGTCACCAACAACTGACGAGATGAAAAAAATAGGATCACAATGCCAACCTCTATTGTTTCATCCTGAAGAGCACTGGCTGACCAAAGGAACCATTCATCATGCACCTGGGATCTGAAAGAACTGTTTCAATTTTGCAAACTCTTCATAGTTCTGCTGAAGGATTCAAAAACTGACTCAAAGAAACACTCTAAACACTGGAATGACTTAAAAATGATAGGACTATGTAAGAATATAGTCACTTATGTAATCAAATTCCACTTCAGAAAACAAATTAAAAATGGCTCTTAAGTAAAATTTAGTCAACATTACAATCTGACACCCAAAGAAGAATTACTAAAACTAGTAGAAAAACATCTATGTATGATCAAAGATTATTTTTAAAGATTTCAAAGAAAAAAGTTGAAGTGTATGAGAAATTTATTCTGATTGCCATAAGGAATTTCAGTACAATACTGAAAGAAAAGAAAAAATTCTAAATTTGAAGAATGATTGTATTCTTAAAGCACAATTTAAAGAAAGTGAATCACTTAAATTCTATTTAAAGATAAGGAAACTATTTTCTTCAATTAGAAAAAAAGTAGTAAAACTCTTCTGCAGATTACTAACACCTGCTAGTACAAGACAACTTTTCATTGACTCCAGAAAGCAATATTTGTGCTGCCTGCTTTTCAAATGTGAGCTTTCCCAAAACTCTAGAGAGAACTAAGACGAGTGACCTTGGGTGAAAGTTCCTGGAATCATAGAGAAAGTTCTGGGTCTGAAAAAAATGTGTTACAATTCTTAGAATAGTTTATTTAGCTGCTCTGAACATATCAGTATTTAAAATCATAAATATTGTTGCCGCTGCCTTAATGAACCTTATAAAGAAGACATATGGCCACCAGAACGGGTAATGAACCTCCATCAATGCACTCTCACTGAGGCTCTATCCATCTAAAACAAACGCCCCTGTATGAACCTAAACACAGCAACCAGAGTAAAACTGCATTCAAACCTTGTAATGAGAGGACTGGCAATGAGCCTTTATAAACCCAAGTCCACCTCTTTCGTTATTTGACCTAAAGAGCCATCAGATTGTGTTCATTATAATGACGCATATTTGTATGTATGAGAGCTATAATTTATTGATTCTCAAATCTCTTTTCCTCAGAGCCAGTTTAAAACAATTAGGATTTGCAAGCTGTTCCATAAAAGATAAGCACCCAGCATCAGGGGTGATATTTCACAAAGACCCGCTACTGCATGTTAAGTATGTGATTGCTTCAGAGGCCTCCAGGTGCCTCAGCCATCCCTGCCCTCAAAGACAAGTTCAAGGCAATGATGTTGATATTTAGAGGGATGAGGGGAGATAGGGAGTATATTTTAAACTAATCATTAAACAAGTCAAAGTTTTAGAATGTATTTCTCACTGTTTCAATAGTTGTTGGACTTGAGCTTTGCAGCACCCTTCAAGTTAAAAAGTTAGCAAAATAGCAGACATTACCATGTAGAAAAAATTATCAGTTGGACCCGTCTTCTTCATCAGCGCTCTTTAGTAACTTCATCTAACACTCTTTTAATTCATATAAGATTATAATATCAAGAGCAACCATCTAGTACATCAGCCAGTTACTTGTCAAGTTGGGTAATAAACTAATATCCAGGAAACACAATCAGACACTTAAAACAGAACCATTCATTCGGATCCATTCACTATATTAGAAATGAAAGATGGATGAAAATAAATTACATTCCTTGATGGGAGATTAAGATTTGCAAGGTTAAGATCTATATATAGTGAGCTAAGTAATACAACAAAATCTCAGAAAGTCAGGTCAGGATTCTTCCATGAGGAAGGAAGGAATAGAAGTTCGACAGTGAGTCAAGAGAAAGAAACAGGAGCCAGTTAACAAGTGTCTCATATGATACCTTATTGTGATTTTGATTTGCATTTCCCTGATGATTAATGATGTTTAGCAATATTTCCTGGTCATTTATACGTCTTTTTTTGAGAAATGTTTTTTCAGATAATTGACCCATTTTTAATTACATTGCTTTTTTTTTTTTTTTTGCTGTTGAGATGTTTCAGTTCCTTGCATAATCTACATGTTAATCCCTTGCTGGAAGAGTAGTTTGCAAACATTTTCTCCCTTTCTATAGGTTGTCTTTTCACTCTGATGATTGCTTCCATTTTGTACAGAAGCTTTTCAGTTTGACATAACCCCAATTGTTTACCTTTGCTTTTGTTGCCAAAGCTTTTGAAATCTTACTCATAAAATCTTTTCCCAGACCAAAGTCCTGAAGCAATTTCCCTGTATTTTCTTGTAGTAGTTTTATAGTATTTAGGACCTTGATCTATTTTGAATTGATTTTTATTTAGGGTGAGAAGTGGGGATCTAGTTTCATTCTTCTGCATATGAATATCTAGTTTTCCTGCAGGATTAGTTAAAGGGACTATTCTTTACCCAATGAGTATTCTTAGTGCTTCTGTCAAAAATCACTTGGCTGTGAAGACATGGATTAATTTCTGTGTTCTCTATTCTATTGCATTGGTCTACATGTCTATTTTTATTCCAGTACTATGCTGTTTGTTGGAAGAGATGGAGAAATGAAAACATTCACACATTGTTGGGGGAAGGTAAACAAGTACAGCCATTATGGAGAACAATATGGAGGTTCCTCAGACAATTATAACTAGAAATACGATATGGTCCAAAAATCCCAATACTGGGCGTTTATCTGAATGAAAGGAAATCAGTATGGTAAGAAACATCTGTACTGCCATGTTTTTGGTACCACTGGAATCAACCTAGGTATCCAACAATCAATGAATGGGTAAAGAAAATGTGGTATACATACAATGCAATACTACTCAGCCAGAAAAAGGAAGGAAATCTGTCATTCATAGAAACAGGGCTCCTTATATTAAGTGAAATAAGCAGGAAGAAAAAGGTAAATGCCACATGTTCTCACTAACAGGGGGAAGCTAAAAAAAGCTAATCTCATACAAGTAAAAGTAGAACAGAAGATACTAAAAGGGCAAGGGGGAAGGGAAGGATAGGGAGGAATTTATTGAAGAATACAAAATTACAGTTAGATAGGAGGAATAAATTCTAGTGTTCTATACCACTGCAGGATGACTATAATTAACAAATAATGTACAGCTTCAAATCACTAAAAGGAGGATAATGAATCTTCCCACTACACAGAAATAAATGTTTGCAATGATGAATACACTAATTACTCTGGTCTGATCACTATACATTTTACGTATCAAAACATTATGGGGTGGTGCTGTGGCTCGTCAAGTGGGGCGCCAGCCCCATAAACCAAAGGTGGTGGGTTCAAACCCGGCCTCGTCTGAACTGCAAATAACAGAAAAATAGCCGGGCGTTGTGCTAGGCGCCTGTAGTCCCAGCTACTTGGGAGGCTGAGGCAAGAGAATCTATCTAAAAGGAAGATTTCTAGAATAAATGAAGGCTGTTATTGAGCAGGTTGCCCTTGGGCGGTTCTGGGGACCAACTAAGAGATGGTATAAAATCCATCCTCCCAGGGTGAAAAGCAAGATGTTGTACGTGTAACAACTTCCTTGCAACTAGGCTCGGTGAGACTGGGGAGAGAAGACTTCAGGCATCTCTGGCTGGCAGGATCTGCCAGAAACATCCCTTTGGTGACACAGGGAGTCAGTGGGAGACTTCTGGACCCCATGAGGAGGACAAAAGCAGTGGAGAACTGGCAAGTGGTCGTGTGTGTGTTGGTTCAGTCTAATCCTGCTGGCAGCTGTAAGTATAGCAGCAGTGAGACTGGAAACTGGAAAGGCCTTACCTGTGAGCTGTTCTGGTTTTTTTGGACTTAGCACTTAGCTGAACTACCTTGGGAGAACTTGGGCAAGAATCTGAAGGACTTTAAGTGTTGTCTAGGGCCCCAGACTGAGCCACTAAGGTGGACAAAGCTAGTAGTGCTTGGCTGTTGGCCCTGCTGAGCCATTATGGGAGAACTGCTCCAGCAAGCTCTACCCTCAGGGTTGCAGAGCAAGATTAGGGCGGGAGACCTTGGGCAAGTAATCTAGTGACTGAGCAGCCTAAAGGTGGGGATTGAGATGTCTTACAGCATTGGCCCTGAGGGGCACTGAGTGAGACCGGTTTTGGCACAGTGGGTAAGAGGACAGCCACTTCAGGAGTGATCCCAGCAACAAGTGCTTTCCTGGGAAAGCTTCTGCTTAACCAAGGTTAGCAGTGTAAAGTGCCTTGTAAGCGTGCTGAGGAAAGATTAAGGCTCTCTACCCTGCGGGGTTTGAGAAATCAGGGCAGGCCTCCAGTCTCCATCTCCTATAGCCGTATCAGCATTGTGATTTAACATCTCATACCCCAGAAGATCACCTGTTGCCCAGATAATATTCAGCAAGATATATATACTGCTTTGTTTTTGGTTTGTTTTTTTTAATTTTAACATTTTCCCTCCAGATTTTTTTTCTTTCTTTTCTTCCTTCATTTTTCTAGTTTAAATATAATCTTCCATTGTTGCCTTTTTTAACAATTAGAACTTCATTTTTGCTAGTGTTTCTACCCCTATTATTTGGTTTTTCTCCAAACTTTATCTGCTAAAGTTTTCTTTTTGCTTGTTTTGGTTTAATTTATAGCACTTTTGTCTTTCCTCTCTACTTGGTGGAGGTGGAGTACTATGTCCGAACAGGCTAGCAGAGAGTTCCTGACCTCAAGGGAACCACCCAACATGGCACCCCCACAGGTTGGGGTTTTTAAGGTTGGGTCAAAGGGTATACCTATATATATTGATCCTGTCCCCCTCTTTCTGTGCCTCTCTTCTTTTTGTCAATATTCCCTTTTACTCACCCCCTCCTTTCTCTTTTTTCTTTCTTTTTTTTTTTCCGCTTTTTTCCCCTTCTTGTTCTTCAATCTTCTTATCCTTCTGGTCCTGTACCAAAAGAACTCATCAAAACCCTAGTCCAGAGGCACGGTAATTTAAAGAACAAGAGGAAGTGAAAGGAAAATTAGGGCAAAGAAATAGGTAAAAGAAAACATGAAGAAGAATCAGCAGGAAAATCCAGGTAATGTGAAAAACCAGTCCAGAGCAACCCCCACCCACAAGGGACCGTGAGATAGCTACTACGCAGGATTCCACCTACAAAGAAATGTTAGAAATGACAGAAAGAAAATTTAGAATACAGATGATGAAAACAATGAAGAAAATAATGGAAACAATGAAGGAAACTGCTGATAAAGTGGAAAATAACCAAAAGAAAATCCAAAAACAGAACCAAATAAGAGATGAACAATATGAAGAATACAGAAAGAACATAGCAGAGCTGAAGGAACTGAAGCAGTCAATTAGAGAACTTAAAGATGCAATAGAAAGTATCACAACAGATTAGACCATGCAGAAGAAAGAAACTCAGAGGCAAAGGAAAAAGCTCTTGGGATAACTCAGATAGTTAAATAGGCAGAAAAGAAGAGAGAGAAGACAGAACATTCACTGACAGAATTATGGGACTTTATGAAGAGTTCAAACATATGAGTTATAGGTATCCCACAAGGGGAAGAAGAATGCCCCAGGGGAATGGAAGCCATACTAGAGACTATTATAAATGAAAATTTCCCAAATATCACCAAAGATTCTGACACAGTCCTTTCAGAGAGATACCAGACGGCAGATTGCCTCAACTCTAACAGAACTTCTCCAAGACACATTGTGATGAACCTGTCCAGAGTCAAGAAAAAAGAAAAGAGTCTTCAAGCTGCCAGGAGTAAGCACCAGTTGACCTACAGGGGCAAATCCATCAAGGTGACTGCAGACTTCACTAATGAAACTTTTCAAGCAAGAAGACAACGGTCATCTACCTTTAAACTACTTAAACAGAACAATTTCCAGCCCAAAATTCTATATCCTGCTAAGTTCTAAAATTGACAGAAAAATCAAATCATTTACTGATATACAAACATTGAAGAAATTTGCCACAACAAGACCAGCTCTACAGGAAATAATTCAACCTGTTCTACACACTGACCATCACAATGGATCAACAGCAAAGTAAGAACTCAGAAATTAAAGGACAGGACCTAACCTCCACAATGATGCAAAAGATAAAACTAAGCAATGGACTCTCACAAAATAAGATGAATAGAACACTACCACACTTACCAATTATCTCAATAAATGTTAATGGCTTGAATTCCACACTGAAGAGGCACAGATTGGCTGAACGGATTAAAAAACACAAGCCATCCTTTGCTGTGTGCAGGAAACACACCTAGCTTCAAAAGACAAATTAAAACTCCTAGTTAATGGGTTGGAAGACAATTTTTCAGGCAAACGGAATTCAGAAGAAAAGAGGAGCTGCAATCTTATTTTCAGATACATGCGGATTTAAAGCAACTAAAGTCAAAAAGACAGAGATGGTCACTTTATATTGGTCAAGAGAAAAATATAACAAGAAGATGATTCAATTCTAAATATTTATGCACCCAACTTAAATGCTCCCAGATTCTTGAAACAGACCTTACTCAGTCTGAGCAATATTATATCTTATAACATCATAAGAACAGGGAACTTTAATACTCCTCTTACAGAGCTGGACAGATCCTCTAAACAGAAATTAAACAAAGATATAAGAGACTCAAATGAGACTCAAGAACAACTGTGCTTGATAGACGCATATAGAACACTCCATCCCAAAGATAAAGAATACACATTCTTCTCATTGTCCCAGGGAACATTCTCCAAAATTGATCATATCCTAGTACACAAAACAAACCTCAACAGAATCAAAATAATTGAAATTTTACCTTGTCTCTTCTCAGACTACAAGGCACTAAAGGTGGAACTCGTCTCCAACAAAAATGTTCAACCCCACACAAAGGAATGGAAATTAAACAACCTTTTGTTCAATGACAGTTGGGTGCAGGAAAGAGGAAATCACTAACTTCCTTGAGCATAACAATAATAAAGATACAAGCTACCAAAACCTCTGGGATACTGCAAAAGCAGTTCTGAGAGGAAAATTTATCACTTTAGATGCCCACATTCTAAAAAACAGAAAGAGAGCGCATCAACAAACTCGCAAGCAATCTTATGGAGTTGGAAAAAGAAGAACAATCTAAGCCTAAACCCAGCAGAAAAAAAGAAATATCCAAAATTAAATCAGAGATTAATGAAATTGAAAACAAAAGAATCATTCAGAAAATGAATGAAACAAGGAGTTGGTTTTTTGAAAAAATAAATAAAATAGATAAACCTTTAGCCAGAAATAGAAAAGTAAAGTCTCTAGTAACCTCAATCAGAAATGATAAAGGGGAAATAACAACTGATGCCACAGAGATACAAAAGATCTCTTCTCTGAATACTACCAGAAACTCTATGCCCAGAATTTGACAATGTGAAGGAAATGGATCAATATTTGGAATCACACCCTTTCCGTACACTTAGCCAGGAAGAAATAGAGCTCCTGAAAAGACCAATTTCAAACACTGAGATCAAAGAAACAATAAAAAAATCTCCCAACAAAAAAATGCCCTGGTCCAGATGGCTTCACACCACGATTCTATCAAACCTTCAAGAAAGAGCTTATTACCACACTGCAGAAAATATTCCAAAAAAAATTGAAGAGGAAGGAATCTTCCCCAACAGGTTCTACAAAGCAAACATCACCCTGATACCAAAACCAGGAAAAGACCCAACTATAAAGGAGAATTTCAGACCAAATTCACTCATGAATATAGATGCAAAAATTCTCAACAAAATCCTAGCTTCCAGCTTGTCATCAAAAAATGTCATATATCATCATCAAGTAGGTTTCATCCCCGGGATGCAAGGCTGGTTTAGCATACACAAGTCCATAAACATTATCCACTGTATTAACAAAAGTAAAAACAAAGACCATATGATCCTCTCAATAGATGCAGAAAAAGCATTTGATAAAATCCAGCATCCTTTTCTAATTAGAACACTGAAGAGTATAGGCATAGACTATCAAAAGTCTAAAAACTGATCAAAGCTATCTATGACAAACCCACAGCTAATATTTTACTGAATGGAGTAAAACTCAAAGGTTTTCCTCTTAGAACTGGAACCAGACAAGGTTGTCCTCTGTCACCATTACTATTCAACTTAGTGCTGGAAGTTCTAGCCAATACAATTAGGCAAAGGGCATCCAAATGTGACCAGAGTAGGTAAAACAACCCCCTCCCTGCTGACGATATGATCTTATACTTAGAGAGCCCCAAAGACCCAACCACAAGACTCCTCGAACTCATCAAAACATATAGTAATGTCCCAGGATATAAAATCAATGTCCACAAGTCAGTAGCCTTTCTATACGCCAATAACAGCCAACATGAGAGGCTAATTAAGGACACAACTCCCTTCACCATAGCTTCAAAGAAAATGAAATACCTAGGAATATACCTAACAAAAGAAGACCTCTATAAAGAAAATTATGAAACCCTAAGAAAGGAAATAGCAGAGTATATTAACAAATGGAAGAACACAACATGCTCATGGCTGGAAAGAACCAACATTGTTAAAATGTTGTTAAAATGTCTGTACTTCCCAAAGCAATCTACAGATTCATTTAATCCCTATTAAAATACCAATTATCATACTTTGGAAAAAAGTAAAATGATTCTGCTTTTTGTATGGAAACAGAAAAAAACTCATATACCTAAGGCAGTTCTTAATAAAAACAAAGCCAGGGGCATCAACATACCAGATTTTAGGCTATACTACAAGGCCATACTGGTGAAGACAGCACAGTACTGGCACAAAAATAGAGACACAGACATTTGGAATCGAAGAAAAAACCAGGAAATGAAACTAACATCTTACAACCACATAATCTTCCATAAACCAAACAAGAACATACACTGGGGGATAGACTCCCCATTCAATAAATGGTGCTGGGAGAACTGGATATCTACATGTAAAAGACTGAAACTGAACCCACACCTTTCTCCATTCACAAAAATGACTCAAGATGGATAAAGGACTGAAATTTAAGGCATGAAATGATAAAAATCCTCAAAGAAAGCATAGGAAAAACACTGGAAGTTATCAGCCTGGGGAAAGACTTCATGAAGAAGACTGCCATGGCAATGGCAACAATAGCAATAATAAACAAATGGGACTTAATTAAACTGAAAAACTTCCGTACAGCTAAGGAGACAACAACCAAAACAAATCAACAACCTACACAATGGGAAAGGATATTTGCATATTTTGAACCAGACAAAAGCTTGATAACTAGGATCTATAGAGAACTCAAATTAACCCACATGAAAAAAGCCAACAATCCCATATATCAATGGGGAAGAGAGATGAATAGAACCTTCTCTAAAGAAGACAGACGGGCTCAGCGCCTGTGGCTCAACGGGCTAAGGCACCAGCCACGTACACCTAAGCTGGTGGGTTCGAATCCAGCCCAGGCCTGCCAAACAACAGTGACAGCTGCAACCAAAAAATGGCCGGGCGTTGTGGCGGGCGCCTGTAGTCCCAGCTACTTGGGAAGCTGAGGCAGGAGACTCGCTTGAGCCCAGGAATTGGAGGTTGCTGTGAGCTGTAATGCCACAGCACTCTATCCTGGGTGACAGCTTGAGGCTCTGTCTCAAAAAAAAAAAAAAATAAAGAAGACAGACGAATGGCTAACAAACATATGAAAAAAAGCTCATCATCCCTAATTATTAGAGAAATGCAAAGCAAAACCACCCTGAGATACCATCTACCCCCAGTGAGAATGGCCCACATCACAATACCTCAAAACTGCAGATGCTGGCATGGATGTGGAGAGAAGGGAACACTTTTACACTGCTGGTGGGACTGCAAACTAACACAACCTTTTTGGAAGGAAGTATGGAAAACCCTCAAAGAACTCAAGCTAGACCTCCCATTTGATCCTGCAATCCCATTACTGGGCATCTGCCCAAAAGGAAAACAATCCTTCTATCATAAGGACACTTGCACTAGACTGTTTATTGTAGCTCAATTTACAATCGCCAAAATGTGGAAACAACCTAAATGCCCCCCAAACCGGGAATGGATTAACAAGCTACATGGTATATGTACACCATGGAATACTAGAAAGCCATTTAAAAAAAAAATGGAGACTTTACAGCCTTTGTGTTAACCTGGATAGAAGTGGAACACTTTATTCTTAGTAAAACATCACCAGAATGGAGAAGCATGAATCCTATGTACTCAATTTTGATATAAGGACAATTAATGACAATTATTGACACTGTGGGTGTGGGGGAAGGGGAGAGCAGAGAGAGAAAGAATGAGGGAGGGGTGGGGAAAGGAAGAGCAGAGAGAGGGCAGGAGGGACGGGGTGAAGTCTTGGTGTGTGACACACTTTTCGGGGCAAGACATGATTGTAAGAGGGACTTTACCTAACAAATGCAATCAGTGTAACCTGGTTTCTTGTACCCTCAATGAATCCCCAACAATAAAAGAAAATCAAAAAATAAATAAATTAGTTAATTAACTTTAAAAAATAGTTTCTGGGTTTTATGGCTGCATGGATCGGGGGCTATTAAACTAAGCAAGGGAATCAATGAAAAAGAAAGTGCTTTTAAGTCAAAGAGAAGGTATATTATAAATTGAACTTGCCTATTAAGAGTCAATTTGTGTATTGTGGGAGGAAAAGGAAATATCAAAGAAAATATGTCTAATAGGCAGCTAGATACATGGACCTAAGGAAATATTTAAGAGTCATCCATATAACAGTGTATAAGACCGCCAAGAAAACAAAACTGCACAATTAGTTTTCAATCTCTAGTCAGAAGCAATCATTCCTCTCTCTGCATTCTTACAGCTCTGTAAGTGTAGCAAGACACTTATTAAACATGTCCATGAAATGTAATCATTGGTTCCATGGGATTTCTTTTTTCCATTCCTCAAATATTTCACACCCATCTCTTCAAGCCTATGTTGGACTCACCACCTAGAATAAGAACTATCCTTTTCATTCCTTTCCCCTTGACTAACTCCTGCTTTTCCTGTAAGTCTTGATTCAGAGGAAACTTACCCTGGAAAGCCTTTCTGTACTGCCCCATTCTAGACCATATGCCCTCTGCTGTGTGGATACCACCCTGGACACCACCTAATCACAACCAATAGATTGCCAAATGGCTCTTTGTTTCCCCACTACACTCTAAATCTCATCAGAGCATGTGTTTATTTTGCTCATGGTTGTATCTCATATGCCTGGCATATAGCTGGAAAATTTCAAAATGAATTCAATTTTCTTTATTATCCTGATTAATCCAGAAACAAATCTGAAAGTACAGGGCTTTGCAAACAGCAAGGACAAGCTAAATAACTGTTAGATAAAGAAACTTTTGTGCCAAATAACCTAAATTAATTATATTAAGTCTTCAAACAATATGAATTGAGCAGCAAAATGATATAAATATGAATACTTGATAATGTCTCTTACAGAGTAAACTCAGTAAACACTTCAAATTCATTCTAATACATGTGTTAAAACTTAATTACTGAATCAAACCTAGGAGGTCAGCTCATTAATTTAAGTTAATGTGAGCCATTTTAATTTATGATCATCATCTACAGCTAACTGCATTCCTCAATTATTATTTATTTGTATTACAAAGCTCTGGATTCCATATTACCTAGACTCTATCATCTGGGTCCATTCTCTGTACTGTTTCAATTGACTAATCACTGTTCATAAGAAACCCATTTTTGGGATTTTCGGAAGATGGCGGCGGTGACAGTCCGGTAGTTCATCACTCTCCAGTCAGCAGGTGAGAGGGAGGGAGTACTGGACCTTTCGCCGTGTGAATTGTTGGAGTGGATGAGCACTTGGCAACGCACAGTGATTTGGTGGATTGTTGTGTTTGAAATATAGTTCATAACCACGGAAACTGCTGTAAACTGTTTCCCCCTGAACGGCGGAGGGGCAGCCGGCCCCTCCCCCCGGGAGGACCGCAGGTCGCAACTCACAAAACCTAACTGGGAAAAAAATTCCACCGGAAAGTGGATCTCAGCGTTTGATGACCAGAAAGACACACTGCTAGGTCCCACAGGGACCCGCGCAGCTCAGGCTCGAGGCGGATACAAACTTATTGGAATGCCCAAAATGGCGAGCGTCTTTTCCCCAGATCATTGGGAATAGGTGTTCTGTCAGTGCTACCCCAGGGGCAGAATCCTGGTGAGGTCTGACGGTGCAGGGGGCCCGGGATCCTGTGG
>CAUYRH010024941.1:0-44101 GCA_963574655.1 Perodicticus potto | reverse complement strand
GCCTCAGCCTCCCAAGCGCTGGGACTACAGGCACCTGCCACAACATCCGGCTATTTTGTTTGGTTGTTGTTGTTGCAGCTGTCATTGTTGTTTACGTGGCCCGGGCCAGGTCCGAACCCGCCAGCCTCGGTGTATGTGGCTGGTGCAGTAACCATTGTACTGCAAGCGCCAAGCCCACATGTTTCTTTTTTAATAAATAAAACTTAATTTTACCTGTACCTTAAGTTCTGTTATTTCTGTAGTATAGCAAAAACCAATTTCAGTCAGTGGCTTCTTTACTGTGGCTTCTGTCCATGCCGTGTTGCCGTCCCTCTACCATGGCATCACGGAGATGCTTCTACCATCTGGTCTTTAGTCCCTGCTCCATGCCTTGCTATCACGTCTTCCTTTGATCCCAACCATGTAACTTCTTTGAGCCCAGTTCTCTTTTAGTACTTCTGTCCTCTCTCAGGGGCACAGGGATCATTCAGCATCTCCAATGCCATGTACAGTCACAGGGACTTCAAGCTTCTGTCTCAGGTTCTGCCTGCCTAGCTTCTCAAACTCCTCTGTGCATCAGAACACTGAGCACTGGGCCCTACTCCCAAAGTTCCTGATTCAGTGGGTCTGGGGCGAAGCTAGAGAATTTACATTTCAAGCAAGTTTCCAGGTGATGCTGGTTCTGTAAGTCTGGGAACCAGACTTTGAGAACCCCGGAGCCTAGACTTACCACACAGTCATTTATTCTCTGGGACACTACCTAGAAAGGGGGTCACCCCTCTACATTCAGATTACACAAACAAGTTGGAAATTCCATTATTTGGTACTATTTATTCCTTATACCCCCAGGGCTTGGCTTAGTAAGGGAGGCTTAGACAGGGTTCACTCTCTGTGAAAGACCCATAATATCTTCATATTCTTTAATTCTCCAAATCTCTCTTCCACTTTGCAGAGAGTATTTGTCTAAACCGTGGGTCAGCATATCTTTTCCATAAAGGTCCAGGTACTAAATATATCAGGCTTTGTGGGTCATATAATTTCTGTTACTACTCAGTTCTGCCACTTGAATACAAAGGTAGCCATAAATAATAAGTGAATGAAGAGCCTGGCTGTGTTCCAATAAAACTTTACTATGGATCCTGAGATTTTATTTTCATGTAATTATTTATCTCATTTTGACTTTTTTCAATCATTTAAAAATGTAAAAATTATTCTTCGCTCATAGACTTTACAAAAACAGGCAACAAACCAGATTTGGCCCATAAAAAGGATTTGACCTACTAGTCTTAGTTTGCTGACCCTGGCTCTACATCATAATTTCTTCAAATTTTCCAAATTTGAAATCTAGCTTTTTTGGGAATGAAACTTGGCAGCAAGTTATAAATGCATGGGATGTCTCCACATCAGCTTACAGCAAGAAATAAAGATAACTCTTGGCCAGGTGCGGTGGCTCTCGCCTATAATCCTAGCACTCTAGGAAACTAAAAAAAAAAAATCCCTACAACCATACATCATTGTTCCCTCACTCCAGGAAGTAAGCATGGGCACTGAAGGCTCTGAAGGGCAATGTTACCATAGCTGGTATTCCAAAGCATCTTCCCCGTGAGAACAAAGGCCTAAAGGTGGCACAGTGAAGTAAGGAAGAGTTTGGAAAACATCAAATAGCACAGTTATCAAGCAATGCATTTTGGCTGGGCTGCAGTATGTAAAGGGGAAGATTAGGAAATGGAAATGGCAACCCTTGAATGCCAGGTTGAAGAGTTTAATCTTTGTCCGAAGCAATGGTGTCTGCTGGAGGTTTAGACTACTTCTCAAAAAAAATGCCTTCTTGAGGATTTCGCTGATCCCTCTAAATCAGGGGTCCTCAAACTATGGCCCGTGGGCCACATGCGTTGGTGTGAATTGTATTTGTTCCCATTTTGTTTTTTACTTCAAAATAAGATATGTGCAGTGTGCATAGGAATTTGTTCATAGTTTGTTTTTTTTTTTTAAACTATAGTCCGGCTCTCCAATGGTCTGTGGGACAGAGAATTGACCCCCTGTTTAAAACGTTTGAGGACTCCTGCAAATGAATCCTTCTTAATGCCTTTTGGAACTCAGAGAAATTCACGAAACCTGTTAGTAGAAGCTCCTCCTCCTGAATCCTATCAAACTCTTAACCTTTGGTCCTCTGATGATCAGCAGGAGCATCCAAGATTGCTGTTAGCTTCAGATTCTGACTCATTTTATCCTTTCCTAACACTAGGGAGCTGCTTTTGTGGAAATTTTCCAGAATATCTTTCTGGTTTCATTTTTCGTATTTCCTATTCATTCCTCCTACTCTTGCTCTTATTTCCCATTATGCTATGCTTCTTAAATCACTCTCACATAGAAACCAACAAATTCTACTAATTAAGACTGTATTGCTATGTTACAAATTATCCCCAAACTTGGTTTCCCTAAAACAATGATAATCTGGCCATGTACAGCGGTTCACACCTGTAATCCTAGCACATCAGAAGGCTGAGGGGAGAGAATCTCTTGTGCCTGAACAACATAGCAAGACCATGTCTCCACACAAATTTTTAAAAATTGGTCAGATGTAGTCCCAACTACTCAGAAGGCTGAGGTGTGAGGATCATTTTAGCACTGGAGTTTGAGGTTGCATCAAGCTATGATGACACCACTGTACTCTAATCTGAGCAACAGAGTGAGACTCTCTCAAAACAAAACAAAACAAAGAGAGTCATTTATTATCTTTCATGTTCTCTGTGGGCCAAGTTATCAGACAGGACACAGCCAGACTGGCTTATCTGTTTCATGATATCTGGGGTCTCAGCTGGAAGACTGGAAAACTGGGGCTAGACTCACCTGAAGGCTCATTCACTCACATCTGGTGGTTGGTTGTGGCTGTCCTCCGACCTTAGCTGGGGTTGTTGGCTAAGGTTTCCTTATAATATAGAGGTTGGGTGTTAAGAGAGATAAAGATGTACAGATAGAGATAGAGAGAGCAAGAGAGAGAGCACCTGTATCTTAGAAGTCCCAGAGCATCATACTGCCATACTCCATTGATTACTGGCAGTCACAAGCCCCACCCAGACTCAAAGGCTGGGAACACAGACCCCAACCATCAGTTGGAAGAGTATTAGTCACATGTCACATTGCAAGAAGAACATGGGGAAGGGGATAAACATATCGATGAAGCCATCTTTGGCAAATACAATCTGCCATTGACTTTTTTGGTTTCATGTTACAGAAAACCCAAACCTAACTGGCTTAAACACAGAGGAAATGTAATGGCTCACATATGCAAAAATTCCAGGGGTAGGGCTGACTCCAAATAAGGCTTGAATGAATCTCAAGCTGTCACCAGAACCCAGTTTCTCTTTCTTCATCTCTTAGTTCAGCTTTTTCTGTTCTGGCTCAAGCCTCAGACAGATTCTCCCCCTCAAGATGCTGCCACAGATCCATCCACATATCTTTTTTTGCTCAATTACTAAAGGAAAAGAGAAGTTTGCTTCTCTGGTAGTTCCAAAAATGTTCTGGCAAATGAGTTTCTTTGGCTTGAATTGCCCTGACTTGGATCTTATGCCCATCCCTGAACACTGTCACCAAGGAAATGTATGAATTGGCTTAGGCCTGTCTTTTGTTTTCCTTATAACATAAAAAGTCTGGAGTCCTATAGCTACTGGAATTGATCTGGTGGCTCAAGGACTCAGAGCTGGTAGAGCCATGATTCTCTTGATCTTTCACTTTTTCTCATAGAATGGATGTCCCAATTCTAGTCATCACATTTATCTGGATGTCATGTCTCTGGAGCCATAGATCACTCGGCCATTGTTTGCTATAAGGTGTTGGGTAAGTGAGTACTGATGAGGAAGGAGAGTCAGGTTATCCAACCCATCGTCTGCCATATCAACCCTTGGACATGGACTGCACCAACTATCCCAGAATCACACGGCTAAAAATAAGAAGGGAGGTCTTTACCACAGCAAAATTGGAGTACACTTATTATAAGAAAGCTACTGGGATTCTGGATGGCAAACATAAGAAATGACCACTACTCCAGTGTCTTTTCTTTTAGTTCTGCAAAAGTATTTTCTTTCTGTGGGAAGGTCAGAAGAAAGCCTAGTGATAATTACTGGTAATTGCCAAATTGCCCAGGAACAATTTAAGTCATTTTCTTATTGGATTTATCTTTTGCATTTGACACTATTGATTATTCCCTCTCTTTTGCAACTCACTACTCATTCATTAAAACTCTATTTCCTTCACTTCTGTGACACTGAGCTCTTTTGATTGTCCTTGCTCCTCTCTGATCATGTTATTTGTGTTCTTAAGAAGCACTTCCTTTCCCTCTGCCATGTCCATGGACCAGACCACAACCAAACATTCCTCTCATTCTGACTACTTTTTTTTTGTCTTGTTTCTTAAATTGACTGCACAATTCAAGTATTTTTATTCTTGTTTCTATGATAAGGAAATTTAAGGTTGTTAATCTTCTTGTAAGTAGAGACTTGGCTACCATAAGCTTTGTTATGTAGTGTTCTCCTTTTGGTAAATATCTAAATAGATTTTGCTTTCCTTGAATTTATTTTGTACTATGAATAATGCATGTTCTGCTTTCTTTTTGTTTGCACTTGCCTGTTGTCTTTTGCTCAAGTTTATGTTTAATGTTTCTGCTCATTCATATGTTGCATACACTTGACTTCCATCTACTATGCATACCAACCCTCTTGATTTGCCATTAACTTAAAAAGTGGCTGCACACCCCAGGACTTGTGAACTTGTGGCCAAACAAACACTTTGGATATCCTTGATATTCTTTATGGAAGAGATACTGAGGAGCTGAACTATGAAAACTGAATCAGGCATAGTTCCTCGGTTGCAAGCAACAGAAAGCAGCTATAGTTAACTTAAAAACTGATAAGCTAGCTCACTGAAGAAAGGGAGTAGCTGAAAACCAAACCCCCATCCTTGAAGGGGAATATGCAAATTCATTAAACATCTTGTAAAATGTCTTTCATTTCTTTCCTTGAGCCAGACACTGTTATAAGCACTGGCAAATCTCTGGGGAACTTGATATGTGCAATCCCTGCTTTGAAGACATATATATCTAGCATTGATCTAGACTCAAGCTTATGGCTCAACAGCCTCACTTCCTGCCACTTTCCACACACCCTAACCATTTCAACCATGCACTTCATTGGTGTATCAGGCTCTTTAATGTCTCCATAACTTTGATTAGGTTACTTTCTCTTCCCTTGTTTCTCTTTTCCTATAATATCTTTTTCTCAAGGATATCCCTGGATGGGGCTTGTGACTTTACTTGGTGACCTTCTACTCAGTCTTTAAAAACCAAGCCAATTGTCTGTCACCACTATTATGAAATTGAAAACTACTACCCTCTTTTCCCTGATCAGTTCAAATCTCTTTGAGTTGTAGTCAGAGGAGTTGGCTGATTGAGATAAAAATGCCATTTTTATTACTAACAAAGTCTAAATTGGAGAAGATGGCTTGGTTTTTTGGTTTTTTTTTTTTTCAGACAGAGCCTCAAGCTGTCACCCTGGATAGAGTGCTGTGGCATCACAGCTCACAGCAACCTCCAATTCCTGGCCTCAAGCGAGTCTCTTGCCTCTGCCTCCCAAGTAGCTGGGACTACAGGTGCCCGCCACAACACCAGGCCATTTTTTGGTTGCAGCCATCATTGTTGTTTGGTGGGCCCGGGCTGGATTCGAACCCGCCAGCTCAGGTGTATGTGGCTGGCGCCTTAGCACATTGAGCCACAGGTGCCGAGCCAAAGATGGCTTGGTTTTGAGGCCAAATGCCATTGTTAATATTTGGCTTTAAAATTAGACTTCCAGCCAGGTGCAGTGACTCACACCTGTAAACCTAACAGTGTGCGAGGTCCAGGTGGGTAGATTGCCTGAGCTCATGGGTTTGAGACCAGCTTAAGCAAGAGGAAGACACCCATCTCTAAAAATAGCCGGGCATTGCTTGAGCCCAAGAGTTTGAGGTTGCCTTGATTCTATCAAGGACGACAAAAGTGAGAGTCTGTCTCAAATAAAATAAAATAAAATAAAATAAGACTTCTTTTTTTATGTTTTTTTTAGATGGAGTCTCACTAAGTCGATGGTGTCACAGCTCTCAGCAACCTCAAACTTTTGGGCTTAAGGGATTCTCTTGTTCAGCCTCTCAGATAGCTGGGGCTATAGGTGCCTGCCACAACACGCGGCTATTTTTTTGTTGTAGTTGTCAGTGTTTTTTTGTTGTTGTTTTGAGACAGAGTTTCACTTATTAACCCTCAGTAGAGTGCTGTGGCGTCACAGCTCACAGCAACCTCTAACTCCTTGGGCTTAGGCGATTCTCTTGCCTCAGCCTCCCAAGTAGCTGGAACTACAGGTGCCCGCCACAACACCTGGCTATTTTTTTGTTGTTGCAGTTTGGCCAGGGCTGGGTTTGAACCCACTACCCTCAGTATATGTGGCCAGTGCCTTACCCACTGAACCACAGGCGCCGCCTTGTAGTTGTCATTGTTGTTTTTAGCAGGCCTGGGCTGGGTTTGAACCCTCTAGCCCCGGTGTAAGTGGCCAGAGCCCTAACCACTGAACACAGGCACCGAGCCTAGGCTTCTTTTAATATTTAAAACTTTGTTGTATCTATTGAATTATTATTATATATATATATTTTTTTCTTTTGAGACAGAGTCTTGCTCTTTCACCCTGGGTAGAGTGGTGGGGCATCCTACCTCATGGCAACCTCAAACTCCTGGTTCGAATGATCATCCTGCCTCAGCCTTCCAAGTAGCTGGGACTATAGGTGCCTATCACAATGCTCAGCTAATTTTTATTACTTTTAGTGGAGATGTGTGGGGGCTCGCTCTTGCCAGAGTGCGAGGATTACAGGCATGAACTACCTCATGCCTCATGCCCTGGCTGAATTATTATTTTTAAAAAGCTATTTTAAATTATTGTTATTCTATTTTATCTATTAGATATAGAAAAAATTTTCATTATCAATGATAATATTACAATGAATAAAAGGTAGTTGAGTATATTTCAGTATTTTAAAAACTTTAAAAAATATTTTGTGATATAGAAATTTGAAGGTCGGGCGGCGCCAGTGGCTCAACGAGTAGGGCACCGGCCCCATATACCAAAGGTGGCAGGTTCAAACCGGGCCTCGGCTGAACTGCAAAAATCAAAAAACTAGCCGGGTGTTGTGGCCTGTAGTCCCAGCTACTCGGGAGGCTGAGTCAAGAGAATCGCCTAAGCCCAGGAGTTGGAGGTTGCTGTGAGCTATGTTGGACACCACGGGACTCTACCGAGGGTGATAAAGTGAGACTCTGTCTCTACAAAAAAAAAAAAAAAAGAAAAGAAATTTGAAGGTCTGGGCGGCACCTGTGGCTCAGTGAGCAGGGCGCCGGCCCCATATACCAGAGGTGGCGGGTTCAAACCCAGCCCTGGCCAAAAACTGCAAAAAAAATAAATAAATAAATAAAGTTTATTAAAAAAAAAAGAAATTTGAAGGTCTGTTCTCATTTCAATTTTTGGGATGCTTTGTTTAAAGACTGTCATAACTGGAAAAGGTGTTTTACAGTGATATGTAGATCCAAGATTATATTAAAACTTGATTTTTCGGCTCGGCACCTGTCGCTCAACGGGCTAAAGCGTCAGCCACGTACACCTGAGCTGACAGGTTCAAATCCAGGGCCCGCCAAAACAACAATGACAGCTGCAACCAAAAAATGGCTGGGCATTGTGGCAGGCACCTGTAGTCCCAGCTACTTGGGAGGCGGAGGCAGGAGACTCGCTTGAGGCCAGGAACTGGAGGTTGCTGTGAGTTGTGATGCCACATCACTCTATCCAGGGTGACAGCTTGAGGCTCTGTCTCAAAAAAAAAAAAAAAATACCTGATTTTTCTCTTTCAAATGTATATACCCATTGTGCACAGCATTTTGTTAAAATTCAGCTAGTAAATTTACATCTTCCTGTATGTTAATCAATTTTTCTTGCAGATCATTTAGAAGATGTAGCATTTCAGGTTCGGCACCTGTGGTTCAAGCGGCTAAGGCGCCAGCCACATACACCTGAGCTGGCGGGTTTGAATCCAGCCTGGGCCCGCCAATCAACAATGACGGCTGCAACCAAAAAATACCCGGGCGTTGTAGTGGACACCTATGGTCCCAGGTACTTGGGAGGCGGAGGCAGGAGAGCCCAGGAGTTGGAGATTGCTGTGAGCTGTGATGTCACAGCACTCAACTCAGGGCGACAGCTTGAGGCTCTGTCTCAAAAAAAAAAAAGATGAAGAAGATGTAGAATTTCAATAATTTTTAAAAATGGATTTAAAAACTCACTAACACTCATTATCTGGAAGTTTTTAAATGATTAGCATTTTTTCCCATTTTCTGTGTATAAATATATAAATTACATAGGTGACTCTCTGGTTCCCTCAGTAAAATCACATAATTATAGAAAATACTATTTCACAATTATAAACGCTTTTTCTACAGTTATCTCTGCATATTTAGGTTTTTCTAGTTTGATTGAGGTATAATTGACATATAATTTTCTGTACCTATAATATTTATAATGTACAATTTGATGAACTTTGACATTCCTTCATACTTATGAAACCATCAATACAATCAAGATAATGAACACATTCATCACACCCAAACGTGTCTCAATACCCTTTTTTAATACATCTCCTGACCCTCTCTCACCCAGGTCTAGCAATCCTTGATCTCCTGTAACACATAAGGTAAAAAAAATAACAGATCAGAATATGTGTCAGGTCCATGTGAAATCGTGGCAAAGAAAAGGAGAGAGAGAAAAAAAAACATCAAATCCTGTATATACTGTTCCTTTTTCCAAACTCACCTCTTATATAAGCCACCACTCCCCTAAAGGAGGTCACTCCACAAGGATGCATGAAACCTGGGATAAGGAGATTTCTTCCCGAACAATACCCCTGAGATGCCTTGCCATCTTCCTCACACAGAGGCAGTACCTCCTCTGGGCTCTCATTTTGTAAACATCTCTGTAACGAGATAGGGAAAATATTATTCAGCAGAATTTCTGGAGGACTAGGAGAGGATATGTTGAGCCCGCTCTCCATCAGAGAAGCAACTAATTTGTTTCTCTCATGGACTTAAGATTATCTTCAAAGCAACAGGGTACACCTTGGCTAAAAAAGAATAATTTTAGGCTCAGCGCCTGTAACTTAAGCGACTAGGGCACCAGCCACATACACCGGAGCTGGCAGGTTCGAATCCAGCTGGGCCTGCCAAACAAGAATGACAACTACAACCAAAAAATAGCTGGGCGTTGTGGTGGGCATCTGTAGTCCCAGCTACTTGGGAGGCTGAGGCAAGAGAATTGCTTAAGCCCAAGAGTTTGAGGTTGCTGTGAGCCATGACACCATAGCACTCTACCAAGGGCAACATAGTGAGACTCTCTCAAAAAAAAAAAAAAAAGAAAAGAAAGAATAATTTTACTACTACTACTGGTAATAGCAACTACTTTTTGTTTAATGCCTATAATACACTGGGTCCAGACACTTTTGTAAAGTAATCTCATTAATTGCATTTAAAATTTTATTAATTGACTACAAATAGTTTTATATGATGGTTGATTCATAGGCGATTGCAGTTACTCTCTACCCTTCTAAACTCATTTGTGTAAAGGGGTCAAGCTCTAGTGAAGTGAACTAGATTTCACAGTGTAAAATTGACACTGACCATAGGGGTCAGGCAAGAATAGGATAGAGTCTCTGCCCTAAATAGGCAGCTGCTACTTAGTCCCAGCCAATTTTTGCCCTGAGGAAATGTGAGCTCATTGTTGTTGGATCTTGTAAATATTCCTAAAATGTCAGAAATGCTTTTTCCTATAGTCCTAATTTTTAAATGTCTTTTCTCTGAAACATTTCAAATACAAATATTTAGGGAAGCTATCTTGTGCCCTCTCTTTGTTAAGAAGAAAAGATAAAATTAATGTCATTTGGGCAGAAAAGCTTAAGCCCTTGAGAAAAAAAGACAGGGTTGGTTGCAAGGTTTTTGTGGAACTTGATTTCTCTCCCCCAACTCTGAAACAGAGTTTTGCTCTGTCACCCAGGTTGGAGTTACAGTTCCATGCTCATATCTCACTATAGCTTCCAAGTGCTGGGCTCAGACAATCCTCCTGCCACAGCCTTCCTAGTAGCTAAGACTACGGGTGCATACAACCATGCCCACCTAATTTTTAAATTAGTTTTTGTAGAGACAGGGTCTCACTATGTTTCCTGGGCTTGTCATGCTTTCCTGGCCTCAAGTGAACCTTCCACCTCAGCCTCCCAAAATGCCAGGATTGTAGGTGTGAGCCACCGCACCTGGCCAGAACTTGATTTTTTGAAATTATGCAACTTGCGCACTTTTAAGTCTGTAGTTCCCTTGCTCACTGATGGATTTCTCAAAAGGAAATTGGGTACTAGATGGGGATAACATTATAAAGAAAAGTACTCAAAAGAAAAGATAGGCTGAGTTCCAGCTAAGTGGAGCAACCAGATCTGTTCTGAGCTTCCCTGTTTCCAGCTATATCCATTTCTGGGACCGGATCCTATAGGAGGGCCAGAGGAGAAATATATTTCCTACAATCCTTCAACCTGCGCAATGCACTCTTGCTGGGGTTTTGTATTCCAATGCCAGGGAAAGAGAGGCTAGGGATGGAGGAAGGGAATGGGGATGGGGGAAGAGAGGGAGGTTCAAATAATATTAAAGCAAGGAGGGACACTACATAGCAGTCTAGTCCCATTTTAAACGTCCCTTATTTCTTTACATTACAAATTGAGATATACTTGTGGAAATGGACTGCTATAAATAGAAAGTAGACATTCCTTCTTCTCCTGCCTTCATTTACAGATGGAAAAACAAGCTCACAGAGCGAAATGACTGCGCAATGTCATCTGGTTAATAAGTGCAGGGGAAGTCCTCATGGAGGCAGACACTGGGATTGAGTAGGACTGTTTCCCATAGAAAGGGAAAAAGCAGAATGTCAAGAAGGTTTTTTTCAATTAACCGTGTTTGTATATCTAGGAAGAGGCCAAGAGGAAAAAATAAAAAGACTAGTGCTGTCTTCTAAAAACAAATTAAGTGGCTCAGCTCCTGTGGCTCAGTGGGCTAAGGCGCCAGCCACGTACACCTGAGCTGGCGGGTTCAAATCCAGCCCTGGCCCGCCAAACAACAATGACGGCTGCAACCAAAAAAATGGCTGGGCGTTGTGGCGGGCACCTGTAGTCCCAGCTACTTGGGAGGTTGAGGCAAGAGACTCGCTTGAGCCCAGGAATTGGAGGTTGCTGTGAGCTGTGATGCCACAGCACTCTATCCAGGGTGACAGCTTGAGGCTCTGTCTCAAAAAAAATAAAAATGAAAACAAATTAAGTGCTTACTATGGTACTGTGTAAGAGCTCTGTGTGTGTGTTTGTTGTTTTGTCATTGTTTTGTTTTTTGTATTTTTTGAGACAGAGTCTCACTATTTCACGCTGGGTAGAGTGCCATGGAATCACAGCACACACCAACCTCCACCTCTTGGGCTTAAGCAATTCTTTTGCCTCAGCCTCCCAAGTAGCTGGGACTATAGGCACCCGCCATGATGCCAGGCTATTTTTTTGTTGTAGTTGTCACTGTTGTTTAGCAGGCCCAGGTCAAGTTCAAACCCGCCAGCAGGTTCAAACCCGCCAGCCTGGGTGTATGTAGCCGATGCCCTAACCACTGAGCTACAGGTGCTGAGCCTGTTGTTTTGGGTTTGTTTTTTTTTAAAGACAGAATCTCACTATGTCACCCTGAGTAGAGGACTGTGGTGTTACAGCTCAAAGCAATCTCAAACTCTTGGGCTTAAATGAGCCTCTTGCCTCAGCCTTCCAAGTAGCTGGGACTACAGGTATCTGCTACAAACCCAACTATTTTCTTTTTTTGGCCAGGGCTGGGTTTGAATCTGGCATCTCTGGCATATGAGACTGGCGCCCTACTCCTTTCAGCCACAAGCGCCATCCAACCCCAACTATTTTCTTGTAGTTGTCATTGTTCTTTGGTAGGCCTGGGCTGGGTTCGAACCCACCAGCCCCAGTGTATGTGGCCAGCACCCTAACCACTGAGCTACAGGTGCCAAGCCATGTGTTTGTTTGTTTTTTATTTAAGTCTTACCACACCCAGGGAAAGGAGGTATAGTTAGCCTCATATTTGAAATGAGGAAACTTGGGGCAGCACCTGTGGCTCAGTGGGTAGAGTGCTGGCCTGTATACCAAGGGTGGCGGGTTCGAACCTGCCCCCAGCCAAACTGCAACAAAAAAATAGCCAGGTGTTCTGGCGGGCACCAGTAGTCCCAGCTACTCGGGAGGCTGAAGCAAGAGAATCACCTAAACCAAGAGTTGGAGGTTGCTATGAGCTGTGACACCACAGCTCTTTACGGAGGGCAACAAAGTAAGATTCTGTTTCTTAAAAAAAAAAAAAAGAAACGAGGAAACTTGATGTCAGAGGGCTAATTAATTTGCCCAAAGTCACACTGCTAGAAAAGTGGAGTAACCAGACCCAGGTCTTTCTGACCCCTAAGACTCAATCCCATATGGCATCTGGGTACAAATTAAACCCAGGGGGCACTGCCTCTGGGCACATGAAGCACTGGGTTCATGGACATAGGAATACATTTCACTCCAGATCCATGGCTCTTAACCACTATACAATATGGTTTATCTAACAAAGCATGGTATTTTCATTACAATGCTTGTAATATTTATGCAAATTTTCTCTGTCAATTTCTGAAGTGAAAAAATAGGGAAGAGGGGTGCAGTACCTACTAATACCCACTAAGACACAGATACAAGGAAGAGAATCATACTGTTCAGACATAGTCGTACCATATTTTAGTCACTAAGAACCCTGGAGATCTGGGTTTTAGGGTTATCTCTACAATAATCTAGTTATCCGACTTGGGTCTTCATTTTCTCATCTGTAGAGTACAAAGAAGGGATCAGATCAAATGATTTCTGAGGTTCTTTCCAGATTTAAGATCTAGGGTTCCAAGAATGAGTAGAAGGTGCCCAATGGGAAAATGTTTTAAAACCAGCCAGAGGCTCAGCACCTGTGGCTCAAGTGGCTAAGACACCAGCCACATACACCAGAGCTGGTGGGTTCAAATCCAGCCCTGGCCCACTGAACAACAATGACGACTGCAACCAAAAAAAAAAAAAAAATAGCTGGGTGTTGTGGCGGGCGCCTGTAGTCCCAGCTAGTTGGGAGGTGGAGGCAGGAGAATCGCTTGTGCCCAGGAGTTTGAGGTTGCTGTGAGCTGTGATGACACAGGACTCTAACCAGGGTGACAGCTTGAGGCTCTGTCTAAATAAATAAATAAATAATAAAATCAGCCAGAAATCTACCAAGCAGAAGACAAGAGACAAGTAAGAAGAGTAGAAGACTCTGGAAGTAGAAGACACTCTAATAATTCTGGGTCTGAATTGTTGAACAGTGGCATCTAGTCTCTGCTTGAGATAAGCCATTACAGTGTTGGCCAGCTCTGGTAGTTAGAATTCCTTATGGAGCCCAAGCAACATGGTGAGATCTTGTCTCTGCAAAAAATATAGAAAATTAATGAGGCATGATGGCATGCATCTTTAGTTCCAGCCACCAGGAAGGCTGAAGCAGGAGGATCACTTGAGCCCAGGCATTGGAAGTTACCTTGACCCGTGATGGCACCACTGCACAGAGTGAGGCCTTATCTGCAAAAAAGAAAAAAAAAGTTCCTTATGGTGAGTCAAGACTTGGTTCAATATTCCTAAGTAAATAAATTACTTTTAACTGACAAAAGTATACGGGGTGGCCATAAAGATCATGTGCAATTAAAAATAGTGTGCAATTTAAAATAGCACATAAACTTTATGGCCGCTCTGTATATATCATGTGCAACATGATGTTTTAAAATATGTAAACATGGCGGAATAACTAAATCAAGATAATTAACATATGCATTACCTCACATACTTATCATTTGTTCTGGTGAGAACTCTTAAAATCTACACTCTTAGAAATTTCCAAGAATACATTGGTTTTAACTGTAGTCATGTGTTGTATAATACATTTCTTAAGACTTGCTTTCTTAGTCCTACCTATGCCACTGGGACCACGTTTCAAATATACTTCCCCAAGACAGTCCTTCAAATATTAGAAAACAGTAAGTATATCTCCCCAGAGTGATCTCTTCTCCAGCCCAAATGTCCTCTAGACTTCCATTTACCCCCCAAAGTTCATGGCTTTACGACCTTAGAACCAGGCTAATTCATTCAACAGACATTCACCAAGCATTTACATATGTGCCAGGTCCTGTGGGAAGTATGGGAAATACAGAAGATGAATAAGACACAGTATCAACACTCAAGGGGTTGGTAATCTAATGGGAATGGGACAAACAGAGACACTCCTAAAACACTGCACTGACCCTAGGAAAAGACAGTGTCAATTTTGCTCAGGAGGTCAGGAGAGCTTCATGGAGGAGATAGGACTTCTGCTTCCCTGGTCCATGCACAAATCCCTTTATCTTCCTCTTCATTCAAGGACTTTACCTCCTTCTGCCTTCTTTTCTTGGCATTTCTCTAACACATCCTGTTGGAGTGTTATGTTTCAGGAAAAATTTTAAAAATATATTCATCTGCCACCTTAGAAATGTTTTCCTAAGAAGAAAATCTAGCAGCTTGTGACAAGAATGACTATTTCAGCACATACAGTCTGAAATAATTTTACCAGCTCCCATTCTTCTTATAGTCCCTCCAACCTGGCTTCCTCTCTTTTGTTATTTTCTTTTCCTTTTTCTTCCTCTCTCTTTCAGTCTTTCTTTAACTCTCCATTTCAAGGCATTTTGACATTCTCATGGTTGTTCCTCACAATATAGCTTTTTCACAAACCCAGAGGGTTACGTTACTTGGCAGAAGGCACAAGCTGGAAGTGGCAGGAGCAGGATTTGAACCTAGCTCTTTTGATAAAGATTCAGTTACAGGTGATGGGGTTTCTGCTTGACCCTTTGCTAATCCAAGAGTGCATATTTGACTCTGATTTCTCTCCAGATTGTATAAATCTTTAGCCTTTTACCAAGACTGCATATTTGAAAATGTAATCATCTCCATTACATGCAGAAACTCAGGCCCAACTGTCCCATTTTGTTGCCTTTTATTCTTTTATTCTTTCTGAATAAAGTATCATACCTACAATTAACTGTGCTTAACTTGTTTCTGCTATATATGCACATACCCAACTATTTGTCTTTTAGTAAAAAGTTGTCTTCTCATAATGTTCCGAGCAAGTAAATTTGTCAAAGTCCCTTATCTTTTCTTATTTTTAAAATTTTATTTTATTTTTAGAGACAGGGTCTTTCTATGTCGCCCAGGCTGGAGTGCAGTGACTATTCACGGTGCGATAGTGGCACACTATCGCCTCAAACTCCTGAGCTCAAGGAATTATCCTGCCTCAGGCTCTGGAGTAGCTGGGCTCATAGGCACATGCCATGATGCCTGGTTTCAAATTTCCGTATCTTATCTTGGAGAGATGTAGTATAACATAATAAACATGATGTTTTCTAAACTTGAGTAACTTGCATATTACTTTCGTAATTCTTGTACTAACTACCTTACTACAAATTTTTTTGTTTTAATTTATTTGCCTTTTTAACTTAGCATGGCTCCTGACACATAGTAGGAGCTAAAATAATTTTTATATGTAATATACATCACTATATAATATCTCTACCTATAAAATCATAGTTAGATGTACTTTGTGTGTGTGTGTGTGTGTGTGTGTGTGTGTGTGGTTTTTGGCCAGAGCTGGGAACCTGCCACCTCCAGCATATGGGGCCGGCACCCTACTCCTTTGAGCCACATGTGCTGCCCTAGATGTACTTTTTTATGTGCTTCCTAAACTTTAAAATAAATGGATAATTATTTGTAACTTTCAAAGTTGGTCCCGCCCTACTTAAAATAATCTGAAGTGTGAAACCAGGGCTGCTGCATGCAAAACTCCACTGGTGCCATTTGCATTATGGTCATGTCAGAGTTGTTTAAGGCACAATGTGTGGTCATATATATATCAGCCTTAAATAAATCTTGGGAACTGTAAGAATTAGTGAAAAACTGAAAGAGTACTTTCAAGGAGGCTTCAAACCAATGCTCCAGTCCTGGCACTGCCAATGATTTGCTGTGTGACCACAGGCAGATCCTTCCACCTCTCTGAGTCCCAGCTGCCAGATCTGGAAAATGAGGTAGTTGGGTTGGAAGGTCTATGTGGCCTCTTCCCATTGTTATAATCCTTTTTTCCTGGATAGATATAGTCATTTTTTTTAAACAGTCTCACTTTGTCACCCTCAGTAGAGTGCTGTGGCATCATAGCTCACAGTAACCTCAAACTCCTTGGCTTAAGCGATTCTCTTGCCTCAGCCTCTCCAGTAGGTGGGACTATCAGTGCCCGCCACAATGCCCGGCTTGCCTGCCTGCCTGTCTTCCTTCCTTTTTTCTTTCTTTCTCTTTCTTTCTTCCTTCCTCCTTTCCCTTTCCCTTTCTTTCCTTCTCTCTCTCTCTTTCTTTTTTTTTTAGACAGAGTCTCAAGCTGTCGCCCTGAGTAGAGTGCTGTGGTGTCACAGATCACAGCAACCTCAAACTCTTGGTTTTAACCTATTCTCTTGCCTCAGCCTCCCAAGTAGCTGGGACTATAGGCGCCCACCACAACACCCAGCTTTTTTTTTTTGTAGAGACAGAGTTTCAGTTTATTGCCCCTCGGTAGAGTGCTGTGGCATCACACAGCTCACAGCAACCTCCAACTCCTGAACTTAGGCGATTCTCTTGCCTCAGCCTCCCGAGTAGCTGGGACTACAGGCGCCCACCATAATGCCCGGCTATTTTTCTGTTTTGCAGTTCAGCCGAGGCCGGGTTTGAACCCGCCACCTTCAGTATATGGGGCCGGTGCTCTACTCGATGAACCTCAGGCACCACCCTATTTTTTTTTTTTTTTATTATAGTTGTCATTGCTGTTTGGGTTTGGCAAGCCTGGGCTGAATTTGAACCGCCAGCTCCAGTGTATGTGGCTGGTTCCCTAACCACTTGAGCTACAGGCACTGAGCCCTTTTTTTTTTTTTTAAGCAGGCCTGGGCCAAGTTCAAACCCAGCAGCCCCAGAGCATGTGGCCGGCACCCTAACCACTGAGCAACGGGCTCCCCGATACAGTCATTTTGTATATTGTTCCGAACCTTTCCCTAGCTTTTAATCCCAGAGGAAAACACTGTTGTTATTGTTGGTCAGATATAGTAAGTATTTACAGACTGAGGAGAATTTTCTTTGCTCCCGTACTCAAGAAACAAGATATACCACTTTGGGGCTCGGTGCCCATAGCTCAGAGTTAGGGCATCGGCCACATACACTGAGGCTGACGGGTTCAAACCCGGCCCAAGACTGCTAAACAACAATGACAACTGCAACAACAACAACAAAAATAGCCGAGCATTGTGGCAGGCACCTTGTAGTCTGAGCTACTTGGGAGGCTGAGGTAAGAGAATCGGTTAAGCCCCAGAGTTTGAGGTTGGTGTGAGCAGTGACACGTAGCACTCTACCGAGGAGTGACATAGTAAGACTCTGTCTCAAAAAAAGCCCCACTTTGGGGCTTATGATGGGCAAGAGGACAACTCAGGGCAAAATTGTAAGTTTGATGTTATTACAGAAAGCCAGATGTTGTTACTATGATTATAGTAGTACTTTTGTAACTTGTGACTCTTTTTTCCTCCTTTTTTTTTTTTTTAGACAGAGTCTCACTATGTCACCCTTGATAGAGTGCCATGGCATCACAGCTCACAGCAACATCAAACTCTTGGGCTCCAGCGATTCTCCTGCCTCAGCCTCCCAAGTAGCTAGCACTACAGACACCTACCACAATGCTCAGCTATTTTTTTTTGTTGTAGTTGTCATTTTTGTTCGGCAGGCCTGGGCTGGATTCGAACCCACCAGCTCCAGTGCATGTGGCTGGCACTCTAGCCACTGAGATACAGGCGCCAAGCCTCTTTTTCCCTCTTGACTGAAGAGTAAACTCTTTCAAGACTGGAGATCAAATCCTCACAATGCATTAGTTCAGTAGGATCTCAGTAAATGTCTGAAAATTGGAATAGAAGGGGAAGAAGAAAAATGAGGAAAAGGAGAAAGAGGAGGAAAAGAAGAGAGGAGAAGGAGATGGATGGAGGGCTTACTCTTTTTTTTTTTTTTTTTTTGAGACAGAGCCTCAAGTTGTCACCCTGGATAGAGTGCTGTGGCATCATAGCTCACAGCCACCTCCAATTCCTGGGCTCTAGCGAGTCTCTTGCCTCTGCCTCCCAAGTAGCTGGGACTACAAGCGCCCGCCACAATGCCCGGCCATTTTTTTGGTTGCAGCTGTCATTGTTGTTTGGCGGCCCGGGCTGGATTCGAACCCGCCAGCTCAGGTGTACATGGCTGGTGCCTTAGCCTGTTGAGCCACAGGCGCCAAGCCAGGGGCTTACTCTTTTATTCCTTACAGTAAACTAAATTATAGATGTGAAGAGGGAATAATCTCTACTTCTGCTCCTTGTCTTAAATTTTTTTTGTATGGGCATTGCCTGAGGCTCAGTGAGTAGGATGCCGGCCCTATATACTGAGGGTGGTGGGTTTGAACCTGACCCAGGCCCAACTGCAACAAAAAAATAGCCAGGGCGCCTGTAGTCCCAGCTACTCAGGAGGCTGAGGCAAGAGAATCGCCTAAGTCCAAGAGCTGGAGGTTGCTGTGAGCTGTGACGCCACAGCATTCTACCGAGGGCAACAAAGTAAAACTCTGTCTCTAAAAAACAAAATTTTTTTTGGGGGGGGGCGGGACAGGGTCTCAGTTTGTCACACTCACTAAAATGCCATGGTGTCATAGCTCACAGCAAACTCAAACTCTTGGGCTCAAGTGATTCTCTTGCGTCAGCCACCCAAGTAGCTGAAACTACAGGTACCCACCACAATGCCTGGCTATTTTTAGAGATGGGATCTCTCTTTCGCACAGGATAGTCTTGAACTCCTGAACTCAAGCAATCCTCTTGCCTTGGCCTACCGGAGTACCAGATTTACAGGCATGAGCCACCATGCCCAGCCTCCCCTTGTCTTAATTTTTTTTTTTTTTTTTTTTTGAGACAAGAGTCTCACTATGCTGCCCTCGGTACAGTGCTGTGGTGTTACACCTCACAGCAATCTCAAACTCCTGTGCTTAAGCGATTTCTTGCTTCAGCTTCTCAAGTAGCTGGGACTATAGGCATCGCCACAATGCTGGCTATTTTTTTGCTGCAGTTGTCATTGTGTTTAGCTGGCCCGGGCTGGGTTCGAACCCACCAACCTCAGTATCTATGTGGCTGGCACCGTGACCACTGTGTTATGGATGCCAAACCTCTTGTCTTAATTTTTAAGAAGGCATTATTTAATATAGTTGAAACTGCATATAGAATTTTTCTAATCTTTTTGCCACTGTTAAGACCATTTTGAGATTTCCCTTATGTATCTTTGATGCATAAATAGTCTATTTAAATGATTCAAATGCAATGCTAATTATTATAAATTTCTATTAATTCATTCACTTATTCAAAAATTCTTTTGAGCTCCTACTATGTGTTAGGAGCCATGCTAAATATTGTTTGAGTATATAATGATGAATAAGATATAGACCATGAATTCAAAGTCTTTATAGGCTATTTTGAGAGACAGACAGGTATATTAAAACAGACCCCTGACATTTGTGAATTACTATTCATTGTTTCAACTATTCACAAACAGCCTCAAAGATCCATGGCATGAATTTATTATAATGAGAATAATTATGCGGATATTGTGGGCTTTTGAGAGGATTAATTGAGATTATGCATTTTTAAATACCTACCATGAATTTGAACCAAGAGCAATGTAAGAATCTTACAAAGAAGGAAATAACTTGGCTAGCCAAGCCAAACACAGGGTGAGTAATGGGGATGAGTTGCAGGGAGGAGGAAGATGTAAGAAGAATATCCCATTCTCCAAGCTTGGGGGAGGGAAAACATTTCTCATGATCAGTAAAGATATGGTATACTATTAAAAATTACCCTGAAAAATACTGCAAAGGAAAAGCATGAGCATGCTGATATAAATCCAGTGAAGATCAGTCCTCCTGCTGTCTCTACATGGATGATATTCTGCTTCCCTGCCTGCACAAATATAGTTATTCTTATCAATACTTGCACAGTTTTACATCGCTTAGAACACACGTTTATGACTCATTTTTAGCTGTCCATCTTTGTTAACTCCATTGACATTATTTGAAAATGTCAAGCGAAAAGGTTTTTTTTTTTTCTTTTTTCATTTTTCTTCCTTGGCCTCCTCTCAGTGACTATGCTGTGGGAAGTCTCTGTTCTCTGTTTGACTTGCACTCTCTCAGATATTATCATTTTCTCATGACTACACCTCTTCCTGCCCTAGTTAGAATTGTTTAGTGAGGTTGGTCAGGTATAAGTCGTATCTCAGAGACTGGAGAAAACAACTGTGTCCTAGTGGGCTTTGCAGCATCAGGACCTTGGACAGCAACAGGAGCACCCTCTCCACTTAAACCCTCTCATATGCTATACCTATGCAGCGAATAATGAAGAGTAATCATAAATGTATATGTCAGAGACTTGTCATAAAGTTTAATTTGATAAGCATTATTCTATATGAATAAACAAAATGCTGTAGAAGAACCAAGGAGGAAGAGATTGAGTTTCCTAAAGAGTCTGGGAGGGTGGCGCCTGTGGCTCAAAGGAGTAGGGTGCCAGCTCCATATGCCGGAGGTGGTAGGTTCAAACCCAGCTCTGGCCAAAAACTGCAAAAAAAAAAAAAGAAGTCTGGGAAAGTTTCATACAAAAGGTGATATCATACTGGGGGACCCAGGAGAATAATAGCTATAAGTATCCAGATGCTTGATCTAAAAAGGATCTCATTTGTTATTTTATACAATTTTGGCTAAACATTTCTTTCTTAGTGTATCAGGAATAGGATGGGCTACACATAATAGAAAACTTTAAAAAATAACTTAAAAGCAAGGTAGAAATTTTGCTTCTCTTTATAAGTCCAGAGACAGTCAATCTAGAGCAATATGAAGACTCCACAATCATTAGACACCCAAGGTCCTTATGTTTCTTTCTTCCACTATCCTTGGTGGCTTCAATTCATGGTCCAAGATGGCAACTAAAACTTCAGCCATCACATCTTCAGCCATACATAACTCTGTAAAGGACCCATTGATCATGTTCTCCTCCCAGCACACAAAATGAATGGATGCATGAATAAACTAAATTTTAGAAAAATCATGAGGTCTCTAGTGAAGAATTCTCTTCATTGTCTTCTATTTCCTAGAATTTCTACTCACTAGTCATTATTCTCCTCTACAGTCACCTTGAACAAATCTGTCTTTTCTTTTTCTTCTCTTTTTTTTTTCTAATTTTTTTTTTAAGACAGAGTCTCATTTTGTTGCCCTCAGTAGAGTGCCATGGCATAATAGCTCACAGCAACCTCAAACTCTGGGGCTCAAACAATAATCTTACCTCAGCCTCCCAAGTAGCTGGGACTACAGACACCCGCCACAATGCCTGGCAATTTATTTTAGAGACGAGACCTCGCTGTGGCTCAGGCTGGTCTTAAGCCTGTGAACTCAGGCAATCCACCTGCCTGGGCCTCCCAGAGAGTCAGGATCACAGGCATAAGCCACCACACTTGGCCCAAATCTGCCTTTTCTTATACGGCAAATCTTCAGATATATGGAGACACTTATCATATACTGTATCCTTCCTCCAGATCTTTGCTTCTCCAAGACCACGACCTCTATGCTTTCAGCCATTTCTCCTAAGATGTGATTCCTGGATTTTCCCTTTCAATTTGCTCTTATGGCAAAAGTTTTGTCCCAGCCTGAAGTCAGGAGTAAATGAATCTATTTCAACAATAGCAGAACCTAATTTCAGGTGCTATCTGGGCTCTGAAATGACTTAAATAAGGCCTTGTTCATTGTTTTATTTAATTTCCCTGCAATCAAACCTCTTACAATATACATGGGAAAAAATAGGGCACATGAAAAGTGAGATACCATCCAAAAGCTATCACTGGGATATCCACAAGTATCACTTGTCGTGTGTGTATATGTGTGTGTGTGGTTTGGTTTTCGTTTTATGAAAATAAGAGTTTCACTCTATTGCCCAGCCTAGTTCACAGCATCCTCAAGCTCCTATATTCAAATGATCCTCTTGCCTCAGCTTCCTAAGTAACTGAGACTACAGGTATGGGCCACAATGCTCAGTGATTTTTTTCTATTTTTAGTAGAGATAGTCTCACTGTTGCTCAGGCTGGTCTCAAACTCCTGAGCTCAAGTAATCCTCCTGCCTTGGCTTACCAGAGTGCTAGGGTTACAGGCATGAGCCACCACACTCAGTCCTGTTCTATGTTTTCTATTAATAGCCCTTTACATGGTGGAGTTTTGCCTTTTGGTTGCAGCTCCCTGGATGTTTCATGACTTCCCTTAAGTGTTGAACATGCAGGTGCTGTACCCCTACTTTTCCTCTCTGCAAAATCTTTGGTCCCTCTGAATGAAATACTATCTGCACACATTACCATGGGGCTCACACTCTTTACTCTCAGTACAGCTTTTCCAGAAGATGCTGCCTCCGGCCTAGGCTTCAAATCTCCATTTAAGCTCCTCACCCGCCTTCAGGTTCAGCCTATCTTTTTGCGTCTAGATTCCCCGATTAAGGCTCCCTTCACATCTTTTTATGAATATATATACCCACCCATGTAACCACCACACAGATCACGATACAGAATATTTATAGCTCCCTAGAAGGCTCCCTTCTGCCACCAGTCAATACCCATCCTTCAATCATAGCCACTATTCTGGTTAATTTTGCCTATGTTTGAACTTCAGGTAAGTGGAGTTGTCCAGTTTGTACTGCTTTTGTGTTTGGCTGTTTTCTTTCATCATTACATCTGAGAAATTTATTCATGTTGTCCATAATGGTGTATTGCTCTTTTTTACTGTTGTGCCCATTATGGTGAGTGATTCAATATCATTTAATTGTAAGTTCAGTGTGTGGTCAAGATTGAGAACAATGGCTCTAGAACCACACAAAACAAACTTGGAATCCTGTCTTTGAAACTACTTGCCTTAGATCTGCTCCTGATATGTCCCCCAATCATGTGGTTTTTGGACTCAGCTAGACGTTTAGCCTCACTTGGCATCAGATCAAATCAGAAGGATCCAGGACAAGAACACTGGTACGAGCAGTTCAGCACCTGGCACTACTCTCGAGCAGGAGTTCTTGTAGTAATCTAGCAATTAGTCTTCTTTGGCCTCCCAGGTGACAGCACAGGTGAAGTGGGTGTGGTGACAACTTAATTTAGAAATGTCCTGTCTCAAATAGGAATTAATATCTGTGTTCTATGGGCATAAATTAGAGATTCTTCATAGGATATGAGCCTAGTCACCACAATTAGGATGGCCCAAGGCTATGGCTTCCCATCAGGTACTTATAGCAGGTCCGACAATTAAGTTTGAGAACTCATCTTGGAAAAAGCGCTACATACCTCATTGCTGAATATTACTATGGTCACCTTCAAAGTACTCCACTAGGGAAGCTATGCACTGGTACCAGTGCCTAGTCTACCCTTCAACACAATTTTGGAACTCTTCTTCTGGAGTGACATTCAGAGCTGTTTTTGTAAATCATACAAGAACACACAATAAAGATAATGAATGCCACTCAGCAAGACATCATCACATGTCAACACAAATACAGCTATGAGAGACTGATAAAGCCAGATAATAAACCTTAAGGAGTTGTTGGTACAGTGCTGCTAACACAAGCGCATGGTGGCAAGTTTGTGAACTTAATTGTTACATGCTGTATGACAATTGCTCCTTTATTTGCCTTCCTGGGTAGCAGAACTAAGAAGTTAACCCAAATTCATCCAAAGAGAAGAAGAAAGAGAAAAACCTTTATTTACACTCCCTTCGACGGACACACTTACCTTTATACAGTAGGTAGCCAACATGATTATTTCTGAAAATGACCCTGTTCCTTGAGCAAAAACAGTATTTGGCACATGAAGATGCTTAATAGATGTTTGTAAATGAGTGAATTAATGACAATAACTACATTAAGGGGTTACATTCAGTTCAAACCAAACTACACCAAACTACTTGATTACTATGTGATCCTTGGTGAGTCTTAATTTCTTTAAACCTCTGCTACTCTCTTTTGTAAAATGGGAATAATGAGGATAATAACAGTTCCCACCTCATTGGAATCACTATAAAGATTAAATGTGATAATGCACGTTAAAGACATTCCAAAAACAAAAAGCTACACTTAAACTTTACTGTTAACGATGGAGAGGGGTGGCCTAGAGAGAGCATGGGATTTGTATTAAGGCACTTAGGGTGGCAGGACTGCTCAGGTCTCCTGACTCCCAGCCCAAGGCCTTTTCCATAATACTTTCTTACCCCATCACACAAGCTGACTTACCCAATTAATGCTTAAAAATTCATAAATCTCAAACTAATTTTCCAGAGAGAATACTTTTGTGAATGTCCACGTTGCATTGCGGACTCCTCATCATCCTTCGGAGGACACAGTCCATTCATGGGCACTCCTCCTAGTGTTAAGGGTGAAATCAAGATTTTTCTCAAGGGCATAAGAGAAAGTGAAAATTATGTTCTCAGCTTGCTGCTGATTAGCAGACATAGGACAAATAGAACCTCTAAGCATTCATTCTTGAAGGCCCTGATTCCTTTTTCCTCTCCAATGACCTCTGCAGGGAGGGGATGTGTAGAGCAATATGATCAGAATGTAATGAAGGAACAAATCTCCCTGGGAGTCAAATATCATTGTTAAAAAAAAAAAGGCACCATGGGCAGAAGCCCAAAAATCAGAGGCTTCCCCCAGTGTTCTTTGAATCCATTTTTTAAGCTGTTAAAAACACCCTTAAAATAAACCTGCCATCTTGTGAGGACAGGAAGAAGGTTACCAGCCTTCCCGCCACCATCTGCAGGACTGGCTCAGCTTTAGAATCCCTTGAGCCATACTCCCCCACCCTCAGCCTGTTCTTTTTAACATGTCAGGGTGGGGTTGATTGTAGTCTCTTCCCCTAAATTAGCAAAATTCATCACAATTAAAACTTGAAGTGAACCAAGGAGAGATTAGAGAGACAGTAGTTTGCTTTACAATGCATTTTATTCTTGCAGTTTCACATATTATAATAATTTCTGACACAGTGTGTGGCCCATTTGTGTTTATCAGACTGAGTTTAGATCAAGTTAGTTTATTTATTTTTACTTTTACTTACTTATTTTTTTTTTTGAGACAGAGCGTCATTTTGTCACCCTTGGTAGAGTGCCATAACATCATAGCTTACAGCCTCCTCAAACTCTTGGGCCCAAGTGATCCTCCTGCCTTAGCCTCCCGAGTAGCTGGGACTACAGGTGCCCACAACAATGCTTGGCTTTTCTTTTTTGAGACAGAGTCTCACTTTGTTGCCCTTGGTAGAGTGCTGTGGCATCACAGCTCACAGCAACCTCCTGCTCTTGGGCTTAGGCAGTTCTCTTGCCTCAGCCTACCAAGTAGCTGGGACTATAGGCGCCTGCCACAACACCTGGCTATTTTTCTGTTGCACTTTGGCTGGGACCGGGTTTGAACCCACCACCCTTGGTATATGGGGCCAGTGCCCTACTCACTGAGCCATAGGCACAGCTCAATGCTTGGCTATTTTTTAGAGACAGGGTCTCGCTCTTGCTCAGGCTGGTCTTGAACTCCTGAGCTCAAACAATCCACCTGCCTTGGCCTTCCAAAGTGCTAGGATTACAGGTGTGCCTGGCCTGATCAGGTCAACTGAAACCTATACATAGGATTGGAGCTTAGTCTGTTTCTGGGATCATGGCTCAGGCTATGGTTGGGACAAGGGTTCACCCTGTACCTGTGATTAGAGCTCAGTGTGTGGTGGACTAAGAGCAAAGTTTATGATTAAGGCAGAGACCGGTCTATGATTAGCGTTAGAACTTAATCTATGCTAGAATCAGGTCTCAGCATATGGTAGAGATCAGATTTGCTTGTGGTAAGCTCTAGGATTCAACCAGAGACTGAGATTAAAGTAGAATGGGGCTCTATTCCAGGAAAGAAAGGGCATGAAGAAGACCACGCCTATAAATCCCAGCATTTTGGAAGGCAGAGGTGGGAGGATCACTTGATGCCAGAGAATCCAAAGAACCAAGAAAGATTTAAAACAGAGTTGGTAACACCCACCAAAATGGCTAAAGTTAAAAGGACTGACAACATCAAGTGTGTGAGGATGTGGAGCAACTGGAACTTTCTTAACTTGCTGGTGAGAGTATAAATCCTACAACTATATCAGACAATTGTTTGGCAAAATGTATGAATACATACATACCATATGACTCAGCACTTCCAATCTTGGAATGAACAAACAGCTGCTACATGCAACAACATGGGTAAATCTTATGAAATTGTGTTAAGCAAGAGAAACCAGACTCCAAAGGGCAGATGTTGTGTTCTTCCATTTATATGAAGTTTAAAAACAGGCAAAATCAATCTATGATGGTAAGTATGGTTACATTTATTCTTATTTTTATTATTTTTTATTTTTTTTAGAGACAGAGTCTTATTTTATCACCCTCAGTAGAGTGCTATGGTGCCACAGCTCACGGCAACCTCCAAGTCCTGGGCTTAGGTGATTCTCTTGCCTCAGCCTCCCGAGTAGCTGGGACTACAGGCACCTGCCACAACACCGAGCTATTTTTTTGTTGCAGTTTGGCTGGGGAGGGGTTTGAACCCACCGCCCTAGGTATATGAGGCTGGCACCCTGCCCACTGACCCACAGGCACCACCCTGTGGTTACATTTAGAAGTGGTATAGATGGAAGAGGGGATGAGGGAACCTTCCAGAGTGTGGTCTAATTTATATCTTGATCTAGATGGTGGTTACATAGCTCCGAAGTTCATTGAGTTGAACATTTGATTGTATTTGTTGGGGAGTTAAATCCACAGTCATGACTTTTCTGCTACAGCAATTGTGATGTTACTGTCATAGCTTGTGAGCCTGGGGAGTAGGCCTAGGGGTGTTGGACTTGTGAGGGTGCAGTGCTTCAAGCAACCACATTAGGCAATGATATAGTATAAAAAGGCAATGATATAGTATAAAAAATCCATGGACTTGGAGTCACAAATCCTGAGTTTGAATCTTAGCACTCTACTTAGTACCTAATCCAGTAGGAAGCATTGGTACATTCATGAGGTGAGTTACAAATTATTTTCTGGTAACTATAAATCACTGAAGCTTTTCTTTTTTTGCCTGGGGCTGGGTTTTGAACCCACCACCTCTGGCATATAGGGCCTGCACCCTACTCCTTTGAGCCACAGGCGCCGCCATCACTGAAGCTTTTCATAATTCTCTTTCTAATATATTTGAATTCATAATACATGCATTTGGTTAAAAACAAAGTAAATGTTTTAAAAGTACACACAGTGAAAGGCCATTTCCCTCCCATCCCCAACTCTAAACACCATTCCCTCAGTCTCCCTCTGGAGAGGCAACCACTATCATCAGCTTCTTGAATATCCTTCCAGAAATAGTCTATGCATATTCATGAGTGATCGCCTTGAAGAAAATCAAAGCAGATTCAAGATATGCCTATAATAACGTTGCTTGCATACTGAATGCTTTATTTTAATAATTTTCAAAATGGAATTAAGTTTTCATTATAAAAAAATAGTGCATGCTTATTTAAAAATTGTATAAAGCAGGCTAGACATGGTGGCTCAAACCTATAAACCCAACACTCTGGGAGGCTGAGGTGAGAGGATCACTTAAGGCCAGGAGTTTGAGACCACCCTAGGTGACATAGTGAGACTCTACCTCTATAAAAAAATAAGGAAAATTGGCTTGGTGCCTGTGGCTCAAGTGGCTAAGTCACCAACCACATACACCTGAACTGACGGGTTCGAATCCAGCCTGGGCCCACCATACAACAATGATGGCTGCAACCAAAGAATAGCCGGGCGTTGTGGCGGGCATCTGTGGTCCCAGCTACTTGGGAGACGGAAGCAGGAGACTTGCTTGAGTGAGTCTCAACAGTGAACCACTGTGGCCTTTCTGACAATATCATGCATATATAAACGTATATGTATTAAACAGACATAGTACTAGAATATTACTTTAAATAGTAAATTTTTAATCTGATTTTTTTCATGAATATATTAATAACAGAAACATCTTTCTACAGCATTTACAGATAGTTCCATTTACCCTTTGTAATGGCTGCATAGCATCAAATACTTTCTAATGAGAGAGAAAGAAAAAAGATATGGTAGCAATTGGAGATGTGTCTATGTGAAAGCATCATCTCTCAAATGTGTCATACACACAAAAAAGTGTTGAGAGCAGCTGATTTAACATACCTGGGTCTCAGTTTCTCATCTGCAAAATGGGGACAATAATGACAGTTCTTACTACATCACAAGAGTATCATGAAGATTACCTAGAAAGAAAGTGAATGACTGAGTAGTCTGAAAACTGAAAAGTGCTGTGCAAATATGAGAGATTTTTATTCCTGGAGAGAAGAAGGAAAAGGCGTAGTTCCAAGGTCTGAAATCTGAACAACCAGCCTAACAATAATTGCTTCTCTCGCTCTCCCTAGTCAAATGAACTGTTCATCTTTATGTAATCATTGCGATTGAGTTCTTACTCTGCCAGCCATTCTTCTAAGACATATATATGTTCTTGTATGTATCTTTCCCATCATACCCATCATTTCACATATGCATGCATACGTACTCATGTAATCTAACAACTCTTTGTACAAGCACTCATATTATCCTCATTTGACTGATGAGACAACTAATGTTGACACAGCTGGCAAGTGGCAGTCTTACTTTTGAACCCCACCAAACTCTGTGCTATTCATTTTGGAGGTTTTTGTCATGCTTAAACTGACTGTGTTGGGCTGTGACTTAAGGAGGCAGCTGGAGTGTGCATTGGAGAAAAAAGTAGCTCATTTCACTGGTACTAAAAAATAAAAGCAACCAATGACAAAGCAAACAAATAAGTCCTGAGTATCATCTATTGTCAACACTGCTGTCTGCTCTGAGACCCTTCATGACTCCTCTCTACTAAATAAAAACCAAGATCCAGCTTGGCACCCATTACACAGTGATTACAGTGCCAGCCACATACACCGAGGGTGGTGGGTTCGAACTTGAACCAGGGCCAGCTAAACAACTGCAACAAGAAAATAGCCGGGTGTTGTGGTGGGTGCCTATAGTCCCAGTTACTTGGGAGGGTGAGGCAAGAGAATCGCTTAAGCCCAAGAGTTTGACATTGTGAGAGTGAGCTGTGATGCCATGGCACTCTACTGAGGGTGACATAATGAGACTCTGTCTCAAAAAAAAAAAAAAAAAAAAAAAAAAATATCAAAACCCACCTGTTCAAAACCTACCTAAGTGTAGGCTATTAGCCTTTCCAGGATTTTGTCTTATACAATAGGAAGTTCTTTTTTCCTCCCCTACAATCCTAAGTTTTTTGCATACAGGAACTTATAAAGTCATCTTTCCCATCATTTCACATCCATCTGGGAGAATGTTATGATTTGAACTGTGTCCCCTAAACAAAAGATATTTTGAAGTCCAAAACCCCAGTATCTAAAAATATGAATTTGTTTGGAAATAGGGTCATTACAGATGTAATTAGTTAAGATGAAGTTATATTGGAGCAAGTGTGAACCCCTAATATGACTGGTATCCTTAAAACAGAGTCAACCGGCTCGGCGCCTGTGGCTCAACGGGCTAAGGCGCCAGCCACGTACACCTGAGCTGGCGGGTTCGAATCCAGCCCGGGCCCGCCAAACAATGACGGCTGCAACCAAAAAATAGCCAGGTGTTGTGGCAGGCGCCTGTAGTCCCAGCTACTTGGGAGGCAGAGGCAAGAGACTCACTTGAGCCCAGGAATTGGAGGTTGCTGTGAGCTGTGATGCCACAGCACTCTACCCAGGGTGACAGCTTGAGGCTCTGTCTCAAAAAAAAATAAAATAAAATAAAGTAGCCATGGGGTAACTGTCCTATGAATGCCAACTCCCACCAGCCATCTGACTAGGACATTCACATAGACATCTTTATTTTCTCAGGGGAACTAGGGCAAGGTTGGAACATTCCCCCTTTACCCTTACTTCCAGTTCTAGACCGCAGTTCCTGGGGCCTTCGGAAGTCATTAGTGAAGCCTGGGACATCTCCATGTGGGAGGGTAGTGAATTGGAGTTTAGCTGACTTCAGAGCCAGGCCAGTCTTTTACACCTCTGGATTCACCATGATGCCTGCTGAAGGGTGCAAGCTAGATGCAAAGGTAGGAGATGGGTCCCTGGAGGCACTCACTGACCACCTGCTTGTCCCCTGAAGGCCCTTTCCAGCCTGGGCCTCCAGTTACTCTGATTCTGCTCTTCACTCATGGCCTCTGTTTGGAAAGGTGGGTGTATGGACCTGGATATGGGAAGATCACCACACTGTCATTTCTCGCTGACACTTGGAACTCATTTTTCTCAAGTTTGCTGGTAGTTTTCCCTTTAATCCTTTAAAGGGGCTAGTCCTCTTTCAGTCTTTCCTAAAGCACTGGATATACTGAGGGACTCTTTTCTTTCTATCTTTACCCAGCCAGCTGTGGATTTCCCCATCTCACCAGGCAGAGGCAAGAGTCTGGAATCGGTGCAGAGCCAGCCCCAGGAGCTCATCAGCATGCCCCAGACGCTGACTAGCACACTGGAGCATATTGTGGGCCAGCTGGATGTCCTCACCCAGGTAGGCCATGGTGTGAGTTCACCTAGTTATATGTACATGATCTGGCATTTGGATGTTTGAAATTGACCAGCAAATGCTGTTTTTTTAAAAAACATAATTTAATGGACCTATTTTCCAGTCCTAATTAATGAAGTAAGAGTGCCTACCCCGGGATCCTGGCTCTCAGAGCCATCTAAGCCCTGGCCAGGCCACTAGACTCCAAATTCACCAACATTCCATCCTTCCAGAGTGTGCCCACCAGGAGCTGCCCTGGGCTGCAGCAGATTTTGAAAGAAACATTGTGTGTATCCATTCATCCTTTTTGCTAGGTGGGCACTCCAGGGACATTTAACTGTGAGCATTAAGTCTAGACTTCAAGCACCTAGGCTCTGAGTTTGAAAGTAGCCCCTTCCTTATCTTCTGAGCAACCTTGGGGAAATCCTTTCAGTTTTCTAAGCTCTAGTATATTTGTCTGTAATGTGCAGGTGGTCATTGGCTCTGCCTTCCATGTTCATGGTAAGAATTAAGGGAGATGAATCTACATGAAGTATTTAGTCCATGCCTGTCTCTAGGTAGCTACTCAGTAAAAGTTAGCTATGGCCCAGACCATGCTCATCAGCGAGGTAGATAGGGCCCCTTCCACTGGATCTTAGGTTGGCAGCTTGTATCACAGACTCATAGCGCAACAATTTCAGTAGCGCAAAATACCTTGATAAGAGGTGGTGGCCAGCACTGGGGGTATCTCACCCTAGGGAGGGAGTGTGGTCCTGGCAGAGGAAGTAGCATGCCTATAGGTGTGGAAGGGGCCATGGGCACATCTAGGGAGTAAGGGAAGCACAGTGTGGCTGGCTTGTGGCAGATAGAGGGCAGGGCAGGATTTAAAGATGCTGCCATCTTTAAATGGATTCAGCTCGGCGCCTGAAGCACAGTAGTTACAGTGCCAGCCACATACACCAAGGCTGGCCGGTTTGATCCCAGCCCCGGGCCAGCTAAACAATGACAGCTGCAACAAAAATAGCCAGGCGTTGTGGCGAGCTCCCTGTAGCTACTTGGAAGGCTAAGGCAAGAGAATCGCTTAAGCCCAAGAGTTTGAGGTTGCTGTGAGCTGTGACAACACGGCACTCTACTGAGGGCAACATAGTGAGACACTGTCAAAAAAAAAAAAAAAAAAAAAAAAACCCCTCTGATTCCTTGGCTCTTGGCTCTTTTTTTTTTTTTTTTTCTGTAAATGTCTATAATTTATTTAAGTAACCTATAAGTTATATGACATTTAGGTTGTTTCAACTTTTTTTTAAAAAATTTTTTTATTGTTTGGGTTTCATTGAGGGTATGAAGAATTAGGTTACACTGATTATATTTATTAGGTAAAGTCCCTCTTATAATTGTGTCCTGCCCCCAAGAGGGATTCCTTGGCTCTTAATGGCAGCACATGGGCAGAGTAAGACTTCAGGAGGGACACATGTGGTCAAAAAGGGAAAGAGATTTATAAGCCAGGGGTGGGGGCAGCAGGAAGGGTGGCCCCCAGGTCAGCCTATGGGAAGGATGCAAAGGACCCTTGGTGTCTCTAATGGAGCTGGAGCTGAGGTAGCAGGGCATCTTTCCACACCTCAGGATGGTGGGCTAAGTGAGGAAAGCATTATGTCACATCATCCATAGCTTGTCACAGGAGCCCAGCTGGGACTGCAGACCTCAGACCCACTGAAGGAAGTACACTTGAAGGGAAAGGTCAGGTGTCAGGACAGGGGGCTTGGAGAATGTAGGCTGCTTTGTGCAGTCCCTGCTGAATGCCTGTTAAACCCTGAGAAGAAGGCATGTGCTAAGGGAGACACGAGCAGCATGCAAAGACTTAAAAAATACCTACTTCAAACCCGTCAGAAAGTGCCTAATGTTTTTCACAGCCTCAAGTGAGAGATCAGGGGAGGTGGAATCAATTAGAACTTTATAGGATAAAATTGGAAATTGAGTCTGAGACGATGGTTAAAAATAGCTTCATTGGATCCAGACGAATATAACACTAAAAACATTTTCTGTCAGTGTTTTTTAGGGGTGCACATGGAACGTTTTGTTATATGGCAGCAGTTAGGTATATGATAGTAACTTTGTAAGAAACTTACATCACAGAGAATAAGCGAAGGTTGTCCTGTGGCCTATGGCTGTGTGTTTGGTGTCTTTGTGGAACCCTGATTCTACCTCTCATCATTCAGCCCCTTTGCAAATTCAAGTGGCAGTCCATCCCCAGCCAGATGCCAGGAATATCAGCTAGTCAACTACTTAGCAAAACTGGCACTGTCTCTATTTCTGGATAACACAGTGAGGACTGTTCTTGATGGACTCAATATGTCCTGGGGAAACTTGGATTCTACAAAGGAAGACCTAGTTGAGGCCTAGAAGTTCATCTCATTTTCAGAACTCTACAAGGTGCATATGTGTTAATCTGGCCATGTTTTCCTCAGTTATTTTCCAGGCTCACTGATCTCTCCTGGAATTAGGGCTCTTAATGAGGTGTTCCAGCAATAGCCAGAGTTGTCTCTACCAGGCAGTTGGCAGTTTCCCTGCTCCCTCTTCTTAGGTTCAGCTCAGCAGAGGGCAGGCCCACTGCAGGCCTCTCTAGATGGTCCAGAATGACCCAGCCCTCTCCTGAGGTCTATAGCCACATGGCCGCCACCATCCATCTTCCCAAGTGGCTTGCTCAGGCAGGCTTGCTATTTGGTCTGTGAGTATTGGCTTCAGCTTCACCCCCTCAGTGGCGCACTCATCACCATCCATACGATTCTGAAGTACCTCTGTACTCTAGAGGTGGGAGTCTCAGCCACCCCAACTCTGGGGTGGCAGCACATGGGTAGAGTAAGCCACTTTCAAAGTCAGCCATCTGAGTCATGCCCTCCTTCTTCATCCCACCTCCCTCCCACACAAGGAGGTCTACTTTTTAGCACGGACTCTGAGACTGAAATTGACTCCTTGGTCCTTCGGGCCTCTGACCTGCAGAACATCCTTCCATGGGAGAACCATGGGGATATGGGGGCAGTGGCCAAGGATGTTTTCTGAGTGAGTCGCAGAACCTCTAACCTCTGGGTGACATGAGCAGGGCACCCTGTTATGGAGGCTCACCATCCTCAAGGGCTGCCTTCCTGCTCAGCAGGCTGGTATGGCTCAGTGTGGTGAAGCTACCTCTGTGGATGGTTGTGGCCTATTTGGCACCAATCTGTCCAGGGACCCAGTCTTAGTCCTCTCCAGGGTGAGTGCTTCATTGGCACCTCTTTGTAAAGAAAAGGCTTAGAGGCCAATAAGCTGAACAAACATGTGAGGAGGAGTGACTCAGAACTTTGTCTGGCTTCACCACTGCCTAGCTTGGTGTCTTTGGGCAACTCACTTAACCTCTGTGCTTCACTTTTCGAAGGTGAAACATAGAACTTTGCAATTCTCTTGGGAGGATTAAATGTGTCAGACTCATTGAACAGTGCCAGGCAGTGTCCATGGCACTGCAGATGTGTTAGTTGCTGCTCCTGGTACTGCTAGGGTCATTATCCAAGGTAGGGCAGGGGTGGGGGGATCTTCATGGCAGCACCAGAAACAGCTCCCCAAATTCTCCACTGCCTCATGAAGCCAGACCCATCACTGCCCAGGAAGGCTACTACTGCTCAGCCCTCATCACTGCCCAGGAAAGCTACTACTGCTCAGCCCTCAGAGCAAAGATGACAGGTTTCTTCCGTGCACATACACTCACTGAGGCTATTCTTTTTGTTTGTTTGTTTATTGTTTGGGATTCATTGAGCGTACAAGGAATTGGGTTATGCTGATTGCATTTGCTAGGTAAAGTCCCTCTTATAATTGGGTCCTGCTCCCAAGAGGTGGTTTCCACATTTTGGTGATTGTAAATCAAGCTGTGATAAACAGTCTGGGGCAAATGTCCTGATGATAAAAGGAATTTTTTTTTTTTGTTCTGGATAGATGCCTAGATTGCAGGATCCAATAGGAGGTCTAATTTGAGTTTTTTGAAGATTCTCCATATTTCCTTCCAAAAATGTTGTATTAGTTTGCAGCCCCACCAACAGTGTAAAAGTGTTCCCTTCTCTCCACATCCATGCCAGCATCTGCAGCTTGGAAACTTTGTGATGTGGTTCATTCTCACTGGGGTTAGGTGATATCTCAGGGTAGTTTTGATTTGCATTTCTCTAATGATTAGGAATGATGAGAATTTTTTCATATGTTTGTTAGCCACTTGTCTGTCTTCTTTAGAGAAGATTCTATTTGTGTTTCTTGTCCAGTGATATGTATATGGGATTGTTGGGTCTTTTTTTTTTTTGTAGATTAATTTGAGTTCTCTATAGAACCTAGTTATCAACTTTTGTCTGATTCATAATATTCAAATATCTTTTCCATTCTGAAGATTGTCTATTTGCTTTGGTTGTTGTTTCCTTAGCTGTACAGAATCTGTTCAGTTTAAGTCCCATTTGTTTATTTTTGTTGTTGTTGCAATTGCCACAAAGTCGTCTTCATAAAATCTTTCCTCAGGCTGATATCTTCAAGTGTTTTCCCCACACTTTCCTCAAGGATTTTTATTGTTTCATGCCTTAGATTTAAATCTTTTATGCATCTTGAATCAATTTTTTTAAGTGGTGAGAGGTGTGGGTCCAGTTTCAGTCTTTTACATGTGGTTATCCAATTCTCCCAACATCATTTATTGAATAGGGTTTTACCCCACTGTATGTTCTTGTTTGGTTTATCAAAGATCAGATGGCTGTAAGATGTTAGTTTTATCTCTTAGTTTTCTATTCAGTTCCAAATGTCAGTGTCTCTATTTTTGTGCCAATACCATGCTGTTTTGATCACTGTGGCCTTGTAGTATAGCCAAAAGTCTGGTAGGGTGATATCCCTGGCTCTGTTTTTATTACTAAGAATTGCCTTGGCTGTGCAGGGTTTCTTCTGGTTCTGTACAAAATGAAGAATTATTTTTTTAAATCTCAAAAGTATGATGATGGTATTTTAATGGGACTGCATTGATCTGTAGATTGCTTTGGGTAGTATAGACATTTTTACAATGTTGATTCTCCCCAGCCATGAGCATGGTATGTTCTTCCATTTGTTAATATCTTCTGCTGTTTCTTTTCTTAGGGTTTTGTAATTTCACCTCTTTTTTTATGTATATTTCTAGGTATTTCTTTTTTTTTTTCGAAGCTACTGTGAAAGGACTTGTGTCCTTGATTAGCTTCTCATCTTGGCTATTATTGGCATATACAAAGGGTACTGATTTGTGAACATTGATTTTTATATCCTGAGACATTGCTGCATTTTCTGATCTCTTCCAGGAGTCCTGTGTTTGAGTCTTTGGGGTTCTCTAAGTATAAGAGTATATCGTCTGCAAAGAGCGAGAGTTTGACTTCTGCACCCATTTGAATTCCCTTTATTTCCTTCTCTTGCCTGATTGTATTGGCTAGAACTTCCAGCACTATATTGAGTAGTAGTGGTGATAGAGGACAATCTTGTCTGGTTTCAGTTCTAAGTGGAAAAGCTTTCAGTTTTACTCCATTCAGTATAATATTAGCTATGGGTTTGTTCTGGCTTTGATCAGATTCAGAAATGTTCCACCCATGCCTATATTCTTTTTTTTTTTTTTTTGGAGACAGAGCCTCAAGCTGTCACCTTGGATAGAGTGCTGTGGCATCACAGCTCACAGCAACCTCCAATTCCTGGGCCCAAGCGAGTCTCTTGCCTCCGCCTCCCAAGTAGCTGGGACTACAGGCACCCGCCACAACGCCCGGCCATTTTTTGGTTGTTGTTTGGCGGGTCCGGGCGAACCCGCCAGCTCAGGTGTACGTGGCTGGCGCCTTAGCCCGTTGAGCCACAGGCGCCGAGCCCTATGCCTATATTCTTAAGTGTTCTAATTAGAAAAGAATGTTGGTTTATCGAATGCCTTTTCTCCATCTATTTCGAGGATCATATAGTCTTTGTTTTTGCTTCTGTTGATTTGGTGAATTACGTTTATGGACTTGTGTGTGTTAAACAAGCCTTGCCTTCCTGGGATAAAACCTACTTGATCATGATGAATGACTTTTTAAATGTGTAGCTGTACTCTGTTGGCTAAGATTTTATTGAGAATTTGTGCATCTGTATTCATTAGTGAAATTGGTCTGAAATTCTCCTTTTTAGTTGGGTCTTTTCCTGGTTTTAGTATCAAGGTGATGTTTGCTTCATAGAACATGTTGGAGAAGATTCTTTTTTTGTCAGTTTTTTGAAATAATTTCTGCAGTATGGGTTTAAGCTCTTCTTTGAAGGTTTGATAGAATTCTGTTGTGAAGCCATCTGGACCAGGGCATTTTTTTTGTTGGAAGGATCTTTATTGTTTCTTTCATATCAGTTCTTAAAATCGATCTGTTCAAGAGATCTATTTGTTCTTGATTAAGTCTAGGGAGAGGGTGTGATTCTAGGTATTGATCCATTTCCTCCACGTTGTCAAATTTCTGAGCATACAGTTTCTTTTTTTTAAATCATAGCTGTATACATTAATGCATTTATGCAGTACAATGTGCTGATTTTATATACAATTTGAAATGCTTACATCAAACTGGTTAACATAGCCTTCACCTCACTTTCTTAATTAGTATATTAAGACACTTATGTGCTACACTTAATAGATTTGACATGTACCCTTGCAAAATGCACCATAAGTGTAGTCGCACCGATTATCCTTCCTCCATCCAACCTCCCCCCCTCCCCTCCCCCTCCTCTTTGTGTTTCTTGTAGTACTAAGAAATGATCTCTTGTATCTCTGTGGCATCTGTTGTTATATCCCCTTTATTGTTTCCGATTGAGGTTATTAGAGGTTTTACTTTTCTGTTTCTAGTTAATCTGGCCAAAGGTTTATCAATTTTATTTATTTTTTGAAAAACCAACTTTTTATTTTGTTAATTTTCTGAATGATTCTTTTGTTTTCAGTTTTATTAATCTCTGATTTAATTTTGATTATTTCTTTTCTTCTTCTGGGTTTGGGATTAGATTGTTCTTCTTTTTCTTTTTTTTTGAGACAGAGTCTCAAGCTGTCACCCTGGATAGAGTGCTGTGACATCACAGCTCACAGCAACCTCCAATTCCTGGGCTCAAGCGAGTCTCCCGCCTCCGCCTCCCAAGTAGCTGGGACCACAGGCGCCTACCACAACGCCCGGCCATCTCTTGGTTGCAGCCGTCATTGTTGTTTGGTGGGCCCAGGCTGGATTCGAATCCGCCAGCTCAGGTATACGTGGCTGGCGCCTTAGCCCATTGAGCCACAGGTGCATAGCCTGTTCTTCTTTTTCTAATTCCATAAGATGGTTTATGAGTTTGTTGATGTGTGCTCTCTTTCCATTTTTTGAATGTAGGCATCTAATGCAATAAATTTCCCTCTTAAGACTGTTTTTGCTATATTCCACAGGTTTTGGTAACTTGTGTCTTCATTATTGTTATATTTGAGGAATTTTAACAATTTCCTCTTTTATCTCTGCCTGAACCAAAGTATCATTGAGCATAAGTTTGTTTAATTTCCAAGTCTTTGTGTAGAGATGAATGTTTTTGTTGGAGTTGAGTTCCACTTTATTGCTTTGTGGTCTGAGAAGATACAAGGTATAATTTCTGTTCTTTTAATTTTGCTGAGGTTTGATTTGTATCCTAGGATGTGGTTGATTTTGGAGTACATACCATGGGCTGACATGAAAAATATATATTCTTTAGCTTTGGAATGATGTGTTTCGTATATGTCTATTAATCTCACTTGTTCTAGGGTCACATTTAAGTCCTTTGTATCTTTTTTTTGAGACAGAGTCTCACTTTGTCACCCTCAGTAGAGTGCCGTGGTGTCAAGCTCACAGTAACCTCAAACTCCTGGGCTTAAGTGATTCTCTTGCCTTAGCCTCCTAATTATCTAGGTGCCTGCAACAACGCCTGGCTATTTTTGGAGATGAGGTCTTGCTTTGGCTCAGGCTGGTCTCAAACCTGTGAGCTCAGGCAATCCACCCACCTCAACCTCCCAAGTGCTGGGATTACAGGTGTGAGCCATCGCCCTGACCCTAAGTCCTTTGTATCTTTGTTTAGTTTCTTTTTAGAGCAGTGGTTCTCAACCTTTCTAATGCTGTGACCCTTTAATATACAGTTCCTCATCTCATGGTGACCCTCAACCACAAGATTATTAAGGAGAAACTGTATTAAAGGGTTGCGGCATTAGGAAGGTTGAGAACCACTGGTTTAGAGGATCCTGTCCAGTTCTGTCAGAGAGGGTTTAAAGTTCCCAGTTATTATGGTGTTATGGAATATCATATTGCTCAGACCCATCAAGGTCTGTTTCATAAATCTGGGAGCATCTAAGCTGGGTGCATAAATATTTAAAATTGAAATGTCTTTTTGTTGTATTGTTCCTTTGACCAGTACAAAGTAGTCCGTCTTTATCTTTCTTAACTTTAGTTGCTTTAAATCCACTTGTATCTGAAAATAAGATCGCAGCCCCTCCTTTCTTGTGATTTCTATTTACTCGAAATACTGTTTTCCATCCCTTAACCCTAATTCTTCATTTGTCCTTCAAGGCTAGGTGGGTCTGCAGAAGGCTTGTGTTTTTTTATCCAATCAGCCTCTTCAGGGGTGAATTCAGTCCACTGACATTTATTGAGAGAATTGATAAGTGTGGTGGAGTTCTATTCATCTTATTTTGTAAAAGTCCATTGCGTAGTTTTATCCATTGCACCATTGTGGAAGCTAAGTCTTTAGCTTCCTTCCTAAGACCTTTAGCTTTGGGTTGTTTACTTTGCTGATGGTCCATTGTGATGGTCAGTGTTAAGAATAGGTCTAAGCAGCTAAGGCACCAGCCACATACACCAAAGCTGGCTGGTTCAAATCCAGCCCAGGCCTACCAAACAACATTGACAACTACAACCAAAAAAAAGCCAGGTGTTGGGGCAGGTGCCTACAGTCCCAGCTACTTGGGAGCCTGAGGCAAGAGAATCACTTAAGCCCAGGAGTTGGAGGTCTCTGTGAGTTGTGATGCCACAGCACTCTACCCAGGGTGACAGCTTTTGAGGCTCTGTCTCAAAAAAAAAAAAAAAAAAAAATAGGTCTAAGTATTTCTTGTAGAGCTGGTCTTGTTGTGGTGAACTTTCTCAGTGCTTGTATATCTGCAAAAGATTTGATTTCTTCATCAATTTTGAAGCTCAGTTTAGCAGGATACAGAATTCTGGGCTGAAAATTGTTTTGTTTAAGAATGTTGAGGGTGGCTCAGTGCCTGTGGCTCAAGCGGTTAAGGCGCCAGCCATGTACACCTGAGCTGGCGGTTTCAAATCCAACCCGGGCCAAACAACGACAGCTGCAACCAAAAAATGGCCGGGCATTGTGGCGAGCGCCTGTAGTCCCAACTTGGGAGGCGAAGGCAGGAGACTCGCTTGAGCCCAGGAATTGGAGGTTGCTGTGAGCTGTGATGCCACAGCACTCTACCCAGGGTGACAGCTAGAGGCTCTGTCTCAAAAAAAAAAAAAAAAAAGAAAAAGAATGTTGAGGGTGGATGACTATGTTCTTCTAGCTTGGAAGGTTTCAGTTGAAAAGTCTGATGTCATCCTAATTGTTCTGCCTTTCTATGTCAGTTGGTGTTTACATTACTCCTGACTGCAGAATTTTTTCTTTCATCTTGACTTGGGACAGGTTCATTACAATGTGTCTTGGAGAGGCTCTGGTTGAAATGACCAGGGTTTGATATCCATCTGAAAGGAGTATATGTCTGGATCTTTAGTAAAACTTGGCAAGTTTTCATTTATGATAGTCGCCAGAAGAGTTTCCATTCCTTTGGGACAATCATCTTTCCCTTCAGGAATCCCCATTATTTGTGTATTGAACGCTTCATGGAGTCTCGTAGTTCTCTAAGTGCTTGTTCTGCTTTTTCTCTCTTTTCTGCCTCTTCAACTACCTGGGTTAATGCGAAAACTTTATCCTTTAGCTCTGAGGTTCTTTTTTCTCCATGGTCTAACCTATTTTTGATACTTTCTGCTGCATCTTTACATTCCCTCATGGTCACCTTCATTTCCTTAAGTTCCACCATATCCTTTCTATATTCTACATATCTCATCCAACTTTTGGTTTTGTCTTGCCATTTTCTCACCATTTCTTTTATTGTCTTTATCAACCATATTTTAAATTACCTTTCTGTCAAGTCCATTAATTCTTCGTAGCTGGAGTGTTCTGCAATAGCTGCCTCATGGTCCCTTGAGTGAGTTCCTCTATTTTGGTTTTTCATGTTACCTGAATTTTTCTGTTGGTTCCTCTTCATGTGTTCTTTCTTCTCATTCACCTCTTTGTCCTCCTTTTTCCTCCTCACTGTCTCCTTTGCTTCAAATTACCTAGTTTCAAAGCTTAGATCTTCAAGTGGCCTCAACCTGAGCAAAGCTAAACTCTTCACTGTGGCGGAATAAACAGAAGTCCTTGCTCTTGATGTCAATATGTTGCAATATGTCTCCGGGACACCAGGTGGTGCTGTGGTTTTTTTTAGGAGATGGAAAGCACAGCAGCAACCTCTATGGTCCTCATTCCAAACTTAGTTGCCTTTGGTGATTGCCTCATTGTTTCATCAGCATTCAGACCCTACAAGAATCCTTCAGGGTCAGGTCTCACTGTGCCCCCTGACTCCAGCTTCCGTCGGGTGCAGGACTCCCTCAGCCTGTCCCGAGAGTAGACTTCTAATCCCAGCAGGCGGTATTAAGATGACTGTTCTTTAGGCCCCTGCTAAGACCTTCTCAGGACCTTCCTACAGACTGGCAGCCCCCTGGCCACTGAGACCTTCTCAATATGACTGCCTTGCCAGCCACCAAACCTATAGCAAATCCCCTCCAACCTGCTTTCAAATCTGTTTGCTGTATACTCTTCAAGTCCGCCTCCTCTTCTAAGCTTTCCACTCAAGGCAAGGCACAGCTTCCTCCAAAGACTGAAAATTCCAGAAAGGCTTCCTCCCAAGGGGCCAACCATTTGCAATCACTTGCCTAATTCATCAGATTTCCACTGCTCCAGATCATATGCTGTATCCAGCTCACCACCTCCTTGCTATGGTCTCAAAGCTACAACTCTGGGTAAGGTCCCCATCAGGTATAGCTAGGTTCTCTGTTTCCCCAGTTGTTCTAGGAGAGCTCAGCTGAACGATCCTTCTGGTCTGCCATCTTGCTCCGAGAAAACCACTGTGTGGTAGGCCCTGTGTGAGACCCATTCCCACCCTCAAGACTGATTCTGTCAATGTCAGAGCCAGGCCCTCGAGGAGGAGTACGCAGCCAGCCCGGGTCCTTGGAAACAGCAGGAATAGAGTTTCAGATGGAATAGAATAGAGTTTCAGATGGAAGCCTAGCATACCAGGTCAAGGAGGCCATGGGTCTGCTGGTATGGGGTAAGAGAAGAAGACCCAGGAATTTGGCCTTTTCCTGGTAGAACATTAAACAGCAAAGTTGAGGTTTGACCCATGCAGAGGACCTGGGTAGAATCGAGGTAGGGACTCAGAAAGGCTGGGACTCAGGCAAGGGGCAGAGCTGTCATGGCCCTACCCCCTGGGAAGTGACTTTTACAGCTGTCAGCTTGGAGCCAGGTCTCACAGCAGAAAAGGGGTGTATTGAGAAAAGCAGGACGTTGGCTTCTGGCCTCCAGAGCAACCTAGCAATTTGGGGGTGGCTATCTCCCATCCCCTAGTCCTCTTAGGGCCAAGAGTTCTCTCCAAACTGTCCTTGGGGGTGTACTGTTTTACTTTTTTATGAATACCTTTTTATAAAAATATATATTATTTATATTGTATTTTTTATAAAATACATATTATTTTTCAAATGTGTATATATATGGAAAAATAGACTTTGGGATTACCTTGCAAGGTACATGGACCTTTGTCCTGTCTCCTACTGGTGCCATCCCCAGGTGCAATCTTCAGGCTGTCCTGGCCTATCAGGTTTCCCCACATTGTTTTAGGTGGAAAGACCTCAGACTGTGTGGATCTTGTCCTCATCATGATTATTATCCTTTTGATGTTTATCTGAAGCGTGCGACTTTCCAAGGGTTTTTCTTCACAGCCCTGGATTCTACCATCTGTTACTAGCATCATGCCAGGTGCAGATAGGGTATTAATAATGCCTTATTGTGCCAGGACCAGCCTCTGGGTCCACTCAGCCTGAGGCTTCTCCAGGAAGCCAGGTGATCCTGATCTCAACCACTATGAGTGAAAGCTTTCTCAGCCTCCCTTGCCTAAACAGTTTTGATGGAGCTTGGGGTGGCTTCATCATGAAACTCTTCTACAAACCAAACTTGACCTTCCTGAAAGGTAAGGCCAGAAATTCTTGCTCCAGGCTTTTGATCATAGAGCCCAACAGGCCAAGCCCCTTAGGTCATCAGGTAGAAAACACACACCCTTGCCTGGGCGTGCCCTTGTGTGGGAGAGACCCTTCCTTGCCCCTACCAGAGGTTGCTATTTGGGGCCTCACTGGTTCCTTTGCTGAACTTCTTGAGCCCCTGATCCAGCTGATACCATGCTTTGAGCAGCTGGGATTTATTCAATCGTACATGTCCCCACCAGTTATGGGGAGTAGTGGTCCCTGCGGATTTCACGACTGTTCTATTCACCCAGTGAGCCACCTGCCTATCAGCTTGGGCACACCTGCCCTCCTGGGTTTTAGGGCCCACCTCCACCATTCATCACCTGGATGAACTTGGGTAAATGACATTTCTCCCACAGCCTCAGTTTCCTCCCTTGTAAAATGAGGATAGTCACACCTACTTGGGTGCTCTGAGCACTATTGTGAAGCTCTTGGTTAACTGGGTGTGCTAGACTGGTGCCAGCTGCTTTTTGAAGCAAGGGTGAGTCATTCTCTGAGGGGTGATGAAGGAAAATGCTAGGACAACCTGGTGGCCTGAGAATGACAGGAGTGGACATTCCACAGTCCTCTGTAACTGTTGGACTTGAGTCTCAGGAATGCTTTTGAGCTCCCAGTGAGATTCTAGTGTCTGGTTAGGCAGGAGCATGGGAGGGGAGAGAAAGAAAAAGTTTTTCCCCAGACCCCAAGAAGGAAGAGGATACCGGAGGTGACAGAGGCACTGGAGTGCACATGGTGACTTGAAAATCAGGAAAAGGTCATGGGCCCATTAGATCAGAACTCTGAACCTGTACTTAGGCGTCAGGGGCCAAGATCAAAGCTCCTCAGACATTACACACTACTTCCGGTGACAGCCATTTTTTGGATCAAATTATTGTAATAATTTTCTTTTCTTTCTTTCTTTCTTTTTTTTTTTTTTTTTGAGACAGAGCCTCAAGCTGTCACC